>AWOL01S0053939.1:4981-86908 GCA_000715115.1 Nicotiana otophora | reverse complement strand
AGAGCTGAGAGAACTGGTCCCAAGTAAGAGCAGGTGACCCAGCTGGTCTGATCAACAAGTAATATATCCATCATTTCTTGGCGGAACCAGTCATCTGAAATGCAGCAAAATCGACCCCATTGGTCTCCACTATACCCATGTTTTGTAGAACCTCGTAATAGCTGTCAAGATACTCCTGGGGATCCTCTGAAGAAGAACCACTTAAGTGAACAGGAAAGAGCTGGATAAACCTTTCCAATCTCCATAAAGCCTTAGAAGACATAGCTGGCCCATCTCCGAACCGTGCCGCAATAATCGGCTGAATAATCCGACTGGCTGAGCTACTGGAGCCTGATACTGGGAGTTTGGGCTCCTCCTCCAGCATGAGAGTCTACTGGTGCCATGGGAAATGCTCCAGTCTGGGCCACACTCTCTATAAGGCCCACCAAACAGACCAAAACGTCCTGAAGTACTGGGGTAGCGATGAACCCCTCCGGAACCTGAGCTGGTCTGGCAGGAATAGTCTAGGCTGGAACCTCCTCGTCAAGCTCTATTTGAGGCTTAACAGCTGGGGCTACTGCTCAGGCTCTAGGCTGAGCCCTGCCCCTGCCTCGGCCTCTGGCACGACCTCGGCTCAATCGCTGGCACGGCTTTGGCCACGACCTCTGCCCCGCGTAGGAGCTGGCACTGGAGGCTCTGGCTGCTGCTCAGCTGACGAAGTGGTACGTCTTCTCGCCATCTGCAAGAGAATAATAGTAGAAGAGTTCAATCAGTATTGAGAAAGCAAAATCGCACGACAGAGAAGAATAGAAGTGAAACTTGTCCCTAAACTTCATAGCCTCTGGAAGATAAGCACAGACGTCTCTAGACCGATCCTCCAGACTCTACTACGCTTGTTCATGAATCGTGAGACCTAGGCAACCTAGTGCTCTGATACCAACTATCACGACCCAAAATTTCCCATCGACGGGACCGTGATGGCGCCTAACATTTTCACTTTCTAGGCAAGCCAACGTTAGAAAAATCATTAAACCAATTCCTTATTTTCATTCAGTAAATAACAATAATTAACTAAGATGCAATATAATAAGTGCAGAATATCATAAAACTGTCGTAATTACTACCACCCGGATCTGGAGTCACAATTCACGAGCATTCTAGAATTTACTACAAGTAATAGTCTGAAAGAAATACAACTGTCTGAATGAAAGAAAACAGTAGGACATAAAAGATAGACGGGGACTTCAAGGTCTGTGAATGCCGACAGATCTACCTTGAGACTCCGGACAGCGGACCGGTAGCAAATCTTGATCAACCTGAGCTGGTATCAAAATCTGCACAGAAAGTGCAGAGTGCAGCATCAGTACAACCGAAACTGGTAAGTGTTGAGCCTAACCTCGGCGAAGTAGTGACGAGGCTAGGACAAGACACTCACATATAATATGAACAATATAATCTTGCTAGTGGCACCAACAATAAATAAAGAAATAACATGTAAATAATGGGAATGGAACATACAGTGGGGGAATACAACATAGAGAGTGAGAATGATGAAAAGACAGAATTAAACCGAAAATCTCTAAACGAATTGAGCAATTAAAACAGCAAGTAAAACTGCACGGCATCACCCTTCGTGCTTTTACTCTCAACTTCACCAAATAATAAATAAGACCGCATGGCATCACCCTTCGTGCTTTTACTCTCTTCCTAATAATATAAATGATTCATATACGATATCACCCTTCGTGCTTTACACTCTTCCTCACCATATAAATAAATCACGCACGACATCACCCTTCGTACTTTACACTCTTCCTCACCATATAAATAAATCACGCACGACATCACCCTTCGTACTTTACACTCTTCCTCACAATATAATTAAACCATGCACGGCATCTCCCTTCGTGCTTTACACTCTTCCTCACAATATAAATAAATCATGAACGGCATCACCCTTCATGCTTTACACTCTTCCTCACAATTCACAGAATCAATAACAACAGATAGAGAGAAGTTTCACAAAGTAATCAATATTTCATCAATGATTACTTTCATAATTTAACATCTCAACCTCGAATAAATATTCACAATTTTATCAACATTGGTAGAACCGGATACAAGTCTCCCAACATTTCAACAACAACAATAAGCATGGATAAAAAGATTAAAGACTACAAATTTGCAAGAATGGAATCTCACGTGCATGCTATGACTCGACTACAGTGCATAGATGCTCGTCACCTCAACTATACATCGTATTCAACAACAAAACACGTAGCAAATACTCACAATACCTTTTCCCTCAAGCCAAAGTTAGACACAACACTTACCTTGCTCTGAAGGCCACTTAATTCTCAATCACAGCTTTTCCTTTGGAATTCACCTCCAAACCACTCGTATCTAGTCAAAAATGACTCAATAATGTCAAATATTGCTAAAGGAATCAATTATATTTCATAAATTAAATTTCCCAAATTTTCCTCCAAAAAGTCGAAAGAATCGACCCCGGGCCCGCTTGGTCAAAAATCGAGGTTCGGATCAAAATCCTTTTACCCATTCACCCCCGAGCCCGAATATGTAATTAGTTTTGGAATCCGACCTCAAATTGGGGTCTAAATCCCCAAATTCCCGAAAATCCCTAGTTTGTACCCTAACCCCTAATTCTACCATGAAAACTCTAGAGTTTTGGTTAACAATTCAAGAAATATAATGGGTAATGGAAAGAAAATGGCTTAAAATCACTTACCAACAATTTGGGGAAGAAATGGCACTTGCAAAATCGCCTCTCATCATTTGGTTTTTGAGAAAATAACTTTTTGGCTAAAATCCCATTTTTTGGATTTTGTTAAGTGCTGGGCGACAGTGTTCATCGCATTCGCGAAGGGTACTGGCTGCCAAGCCTATGCATTCGCGAGACCTAGCTCGCATTCACGATGGTTACTCCCCCCGGCCTTCGCGTTTGAGAGACCCAACTTGCGTTCGCGATGAAGAAACGACTGACCCCCCCTAATGCCTAACACTACGCGTTCGCGATGGGCTTGTCACGTTTGCGAAGGGTTACGCCCCCATTGCTTCGCGTTCGCGACCAAGCCTTCGCATTCGCGAAGAAGAAATCTTCAACTGCCCAGTTTACGCTTCGCGTTTGCGAGAGTACCTTCGCAAATGCGAAGAAGGACATGCCAGAACACCTGCTGCAGCAAAATACCAGATTTCCAAAGTCAAAAACATCCCGTGGCCTATCTGAAACTCACCCGAGCCTTCGAGGCTCCAAACCTAACATGCACACAAGTCTAAAAACATCATACGAACTTGCTTGCGTGATCAAATCGCCAAAATAACATCTAGAACTATGAATTTAGCACCAAATCAAATGAAATTATAAAGAACCCTTTAAAATGTCTATTTTCTCAACTGGACGACTAAATCACGTCAAACAACTCCGTTTCTCACCAAATTTCACAGACAAGTCTTAAATATCATAATGAACCTGTACCGGGCTCCGGAACCAGAATACGGACCCGACACTAACAATGCCAAACATCAATCAATTCTTAAAACAATTAATTTTGCACACTTTTAATTTTTATCAAAAATTCCTAACTTGAAGTAGGGACCTCCGAATTCAATTCCGGGCATACGCCCAGGTCCCATAATTTGATACGGACCTACTGGGACCGTCAAAACATGGATCCGGGCCCGTTTATCAAACATATTGACCGAAGTCAACTAAAATCAACTTTTAAGGCATAAATTTTTATTTCCATCAATTTTCAACATAAAAACTTTTCGGAAACCTGCCCGGACTGTGCACGCAAATCGAGGAGGGTAAAAATAATATTTTTAAGGCTTAAGAGTGAAAATTCGAGTTCTAAAGCATAAGATGAGCTGTTGGGTCATCACACACAAGTCTTCTATTTGTTTTAAATGTAGTGGAAATCATTTATGGGTTGATTGTCAAGCAGGTAAGTATTCTTGTTATGATTTATCTTTCGAAGAGTCTCACTCTATTTCTAGACCATACATGTATGAAGTTTCATATGGGCAAAATTTTAACTATGCATGGAACGAATACACTTATTATGACTGGAAAGCGAGCGAAGTGAGACAACCACCTCAAGAGGAGAATGGTAGTTTATAAGAGCTTATGTATAAAGTTCATGAATAGTGTTGAAGAAAGATTTATACAAAATCAAGAAGGGCTTATAGATAATATTGAAGCCATTAAGAACCTAACATCGCAAGTGAGTCAATTAGTAAATATACTTTCAGAAAGCTTATTGCATTATGATAGTGAATATATTGAGGAGATACCCAGTGAAAATGAGCCTACCCAAGAAGATGAGCATTTACAGAGAGAGCTTTCTACTCTGCAAGAGGACTCTCATTCAACTGAGATGATTGAAAATAAGGTATTGGTTGATTGTGAAGCAATAAAAGAAGAGTTAAAACCCACATCCACCTATCCACATTTACAGTCTTTAGTAGAAGAGAATGAGGAACAAATGGTCTTGGACGTACCAGAGGAATACTAACATGACCCTTCTTCTTTGTTTTCTTATTCTAACCTTGACCATGTGGATTTTATTTTGGGGATTTACAGGAATATGCATGGATTGATATTGTGAAAGAATGCAGAAACAAGTTGAGGATGATCCTACAAGAACAATCCACTGCTCAAAATGAGGCCAAGAAAGAAAGAAAAGAGTAGGGCTTGTAGATATCCTTAGAGGACTTTGGCCTGATGAGCTCCATAAAGAATCCCAAGGAGTGAAACCAAAGAATAAATTCAAAATTAGGGGTGGAGTTCATAAGTTCTCGGAAATGGAAAGCGTTCGGGTGAGTTTTCTTTACCTCTTAATTTTTATTTGTGTGTCATGGGGACATGCCACAATTTAAAGTGTGGGATGGGGAATGTATACATGTATATGTGTATTTGTAGTTGCTTCTTTTGATTGGAATTTATTTTTGACTTTTATCGACGATGGATTTCCTCGACTATCTTGAGGGATCAAAGTCAAAGAAAAAATATTTTGTTGTCCTTAGTTAGTGTAATAATTCCCCCTTGGTGTTTCTTTGTGCCGCAGTTCTTTTCTAAGGGTTATGCTTGTACCGGGTGTAGTTAGTTTTTCTTTTAGTAGGAGTAGTGAAGTCTTATGATATGTGTTAAAGGGAGATGTCTTTTTTTGACTTTGTTGTGCCTTGAGAGTAGTGAGTACCTGATTTGTGATGCCAAGGCTCAGTTCTTGACTCATGGATAAGTACCTTAAATTGTTTGAGTATGACTTTGCTTAACTGCTTTGACTAGATTGTCGGGAGAGATCTGATCCTAAGTGAGTTATGTGCCAACATGTGTGTGAGATTTTTGTTGATATTCTGTGCATGTTGGTTGATGTATAGAACTTGACTCGTGTGTTTACAAAGAAAAATAGTAGTGTTGTTCAGTCTAGGAAGTGATATAGGCATTTCTTTGGTGAAGCCAGATATATGTTTTTACCCACCTAATTATGATGCATCTTAGTTAAGCCCATTTGAACCTGGAATCCTATTTCTTTGGCAACCACACTACAAGCTTGACCCCGTTGTTTGAATTGTCTATCTGTTTGAACCTTTTACCTCTCTTGAGCACTTGAATTTGTATGAGGTTGTAAAAGCTAAGTGAGGTATGGTCGGATTTTGAGTGGAACTATAGAAAAATGAGAAAGGTGCACTGTTTGAAAAATTGTGAGAGCCACTTGTAGAGAATTGAAAATAAAAGAGTTTAATTGAAAAAAAAAGAAAAGAAACAAAATCAGAACTTAGAAGAAAAAAATGGATTTCATGCTAGTGGTAGGTCTCATCTTGTTTCTGCTTAAAGATATTGGGAGCTTGATGCTATTTTGAGTGGAGGTTGGGGTTTGGTTCAACATCAGTGTGGGGTTTGAATTGTTAATATATATGTATTAAAGCGCTTAGGGAGGTGTGGTCACTATATCCAAATCTATCCTACCCGTCCTGTAGCCTACATTACAACCAAGTAAAATCCTACTTGATCCTTGACTAAATGAGCTCAATTAGTAGAGTATTACACTACGGGAAAGCATATGGTACGTCTTCTGTGGCATATGAATTTTAATTCGGAAAGTGAGTGAACTCTTTCTATCTTGAGTTCCTAATTGTTCTTGAAATTTATCGTGTGTGGAACTTCTCTCTATTGTGTGTGTGAGGGCACATGATTTGCGAAGGTAAGGTGAATATTTGACCTTTGTGTTAGAGTAAGTGAGCGGATTGTGAAAAACTTACGTTGTGCTTATGAATGAGTGTTGAAGCTAGGATATTATGATATGGTGCTTAGTCTGTTTTAAGTATTCTTGGCATGATGCGTTAGGGAAGTTGTCTGATAAGAAGGTCGTATCTATGTGAAGTGCAGTTTGATTGCTCGATGAGGAGCAATGATTTAAGTGTGGAGTGTTTATGGTAGGCTAGAAACTGTGTTTTTGTCGTAGTTTGCACTCCAATTATTGTATTTTACTTGTGTTTGAGCTTAAATGTTAGTGTATTGCACTTATTATGTGTTTTATGCCTTGTAGGAAGTAATTTCTAGTTAAAAAGATATTCGAGAGCTAAATTGAACGAGTTAGAGCTTTGAAGTCTAAGTAAAAGCCCAAGATATTAATCTCGGATCACGCTCGGGGGTCGAGGACCAAGTTTGAATATCAAAAAGTGAGAAAACAAAAATTACTCTGAGAAAATTGCACTACCGTGCCGCGGGCCTCATACCGCTAGTGCAAATTCCTGTAAAGTGAAAAAACTCTCTGAACTTTCCCACTAGCGCCCCGCATGGGCGGAGCATGGGGCGACGCGCGTGTGTAATTTTCTCAGAGTGTTTGTCCTGTTTTGGCTTGGAAAAGGTTATTTAGCTCGGGCCCACTCCTACATGGTATAAATACACCAAAAAGACATTTTTGAAGGAACTTTTAACCTTGGAAGATTTGGGAGAGAATTGGAGGCTGCGAGATACATGATTTCATCATCTTTCCATCAATTCAATACGAGAATTCGGATTGTAACGTTAGAAAATGTTTCCTATGTTCTTAAACTTATTTGTGATGACTTTCTCCATATCTATGGAGTAGTTTACTTTAGGGTTTGACGGATATGGTGTTTAGATAAATATTTGTGGATTTTAACTCTAGTTCATGCTTGAATTCGTTTATGGAGTTTTGAATTGTTGCAACTTTATTCATCAGTATATTTAATCGAAAGAGGAATATCTTTGTGATTATCTTTGAGTTATTTGATATTATTTAATTCATTGATTCTCTAATTAATCAAAAGAGCTTGTTGAGTTGTTGATTGAATCAAGTTAGGAAATTATTCAAGAGCCATTTTCCTAAGGACCAATCCATTAACACATGCTTGCATATATCACAGTGCTTATATTAGTTCACCTCGTAGAGTTAAGATTTAATCGAGAGAGGAGTTTCGACTACACGTTTGAACTAATGATCGAGTGAATTTGTGAGAATCATTAGAACATTAGAGTGAATTAAACTGGAGTTAAATCCCAAATAGCTATCTTACACCTATCTTGTCAAACCCTTATTCCTCACTTTGATAAGAAACTGATTTTGCTAATCACGAGTTCTTTGCAGTCAATTGTCAATTACTTTACTTTAGTAGTTAATCGTAGTTCGTAATCAATCCAAATCAAGTTTTGATCATCCTGAATAACAATTAAACCAAATATTACTCGAACATTGTTTAAATCCAATCCATGCGGAGACGATATTATACTATACTATCTTTGATTAGCGAGCATCAATTTCGTGTTGTGTTTTGCGCTCGTCAAAATTTGGCGTCGTTGCAGGGGATTGGCAATCAATAGTGTTCAAAATAGTTTTTTGTGCTAATTCAGGATTAGCTTTCATTTTTTTCTTTTATTTTTATTTTTGTTTAGTTAACTTGATTCAAGATTTATTTTGTAGTACCTGACAAGTGCTAAAACTTGAAGAAACTATTCCTGATACTGAACTCTAAATATTGTGAATATAGAGCACAACCAGCCTAAGCAAACAGTTGAAGAGTTACCATCTGAACATTATCACAAGTCTTCTATTTATTTTAAATGTAGTAGAAATCATCTATGAGTTGATTGTCAAGCACGTAAGGATTCCTATTATGATTCATCTTTCGAAGAGTCTCACTCTATTTCTAGACCATACATGTATGACGTTTCATATGGGCAAAAGTTTAACTATGCATGGAACGAATACCCTTATTTTGACTGGAAAGAGAGCGAAGTGAGACAACCACCTCAAGAGGATAATGGTAGTTTATAAGAGCTCATGTATAAGTTCATGAATAGTGTTGAGGAAAGATTTATACAAAATCAAGAAAGACTTATACAAAATATTGAAGCCATTAAGAACCTAACAACACAAGTGAGTCAATTAGTAAATATACTTTTAGAAAGCTTATTTCATTGTGATAGTGAATATATTAAGGAGATACCCTGTGAGAATGAGCCTACCTAAGAGGATGGGCATTTATAGAGAGAGCTTTCTACTCTGCAAGAGGACTCTGATTCAACTGAGATGATTGCAAATAAGGTTTTGGTTGATTGTGAAGCAATAAAAGAAGAGTTCAAACTCACATCCACCTATTCACATTTACAATCTTTAGTAGAAGAGAATGGGGAATAAATGGTCTTGGGCATACTAGAGGAATGCTCACACGACCCTTCTTCTTTGTTTTCTTATTCTAATATTGATCATGTGGATTTTATGTTTTTGGAGTTAGAGGAATATGCATGGATTGATCTTGTGAAAGAATGCACAAACAAGTTGAGGATGATTCTACAAGAACAATACACTGCTCAAAATGAGGCCAAGAAAGAAAGAAAAGAGTGGGGCTTGCAGATATCCTTAGAGGACTTTGGCTTGATGAGCTCCATAAAGAATTCTAAGGAGCGAAAATGAGGAATGAATTCATAATTAGGTTTGGAGTTCATAAGTTCTTGAAAATGGAAAAAGTTCACGGGAGTTTTCTATACCTCTTGCTTTTTATTTGTGTGTATTTAAAGTGTGGGCTGGGGAATGTATATATGTATATGTGTGTTTGTAGTCACTTCTTTTGTTTGGATATTTTTTAAAACTTTTCCCGATGATGGATTTACTCGACTATCTTCTTGAGGGATCAAAGTCGAAGAAAATATATTTTAATTTTCTTAGGTAGTGTAATAATTTCCCCTTGGTTTTTCTTTGTGACGCGGTTCTTTTCCAAGAGTTTTGTTTGAACCGAGTGTAGTTAGTTTTGCTTTTAGTAGGAGTAGTGAAGTCTTGTGCTAGGTGTTAAATGGAGATGACATTTCTTGACTTTGTTGTGCCTTGAGAGCACTGAGTGCCTGATTTGTGACGCCTAGGCTCGGTTCTTGACTCTTTGATAAGTACCTTAAATTATTTGATTGTGACTTTGCTTAACTGCTTTGACTAGAGAGTCGGGAGAGATCCGATCCTAAGTGAGTTATGTGCCAATGTGTGTGTGAGATTTTGTTGATAATCTGTGCATGTCGATTGATGTCTAGAACTTTCCCCATGTGTTTGTAAGGCAAAATAGTAGTCTTGTTCAGTCTAGGAAGTGATATAGGCATTTCTTTGTTGAAAGCAGATATATGTTTTTACCCACCTAATTGTGATGTGTCTTAGTTAAGTCCCTTTGAGCCTGAAATCCTATTTCTTTTGCAATAACACTACAAGCTTGAACCCTTTGTTTGAATTGTCTATATGTTTGAACCTTTTACCTCTCTTGAGCACTTGCATTTGTATGAGCTTATAAAAGCTAAGTGAGGTATGGTCGGGTTTTGAGTGGAACTATAGAAAAAAGAAGAAAAGTGCACTGTTTTAAAATTTGTGAGAGCCACTGGTAGAGAATTGAAAAAAAAGTGTTTGATTTCAAAAAAAGAAAGGAAAAACATAATCATAACTTAGAAGAAAAAATGGATTCCATGCTAGTGGTAGTTCTCATATTGTTTGTGCTTAAAGATATTGGGAGCTTGATATTATTATGATTGAAGTTCTTGCAATTGAATATATCCTTATATAGTATCCCGCTAAGGCCAAGATACTTCTTATTTCAGTTGGTCTTTTAGGCGGTTTCCAACTTTCACACTTTCAGTTGACACAACTCGCCCATAAAAGTCACTTCACTAAGCCAAAATTTACATTTGAAAAGATTGACATAGAGCTTTTTCTCTTCCAAAATTTGCAAAACAATTTGGTGATGCTTATCATGATCTTTACTATTCTTGGAATATACTAAAATATCATCAATAACTACCACCATAAATTGATCAAGATAAGTCTTGAATACACGATTAATTAGATCCATGAATACTGCAGGAGCATTTATCAACCCAAATGGCATCACTAAGAATTCATAATGACCATACTGAGTCCTAAAAGCAGTTTTAGGAACATCTTGCTCACTTACTTGCACGTGGTAATACCCGGACCTCAAGTCAATTTTTGAGAACAACCGAGCACCTTTAGCTGGTCAAATAAATCATCGTTGCTAGGCAATGTATATCTATTCTTAATTGTTACCTTATTCAACTGCCGATAATCAATACAAAGCCGAAGAGTGCCATATTTCCTTTTCACAAATAAAATAGGAGCTCCCCAAGGAGAAACACTTGGGCATAATAAAACCCTTCTTAAGAAGTTCTTGCAATCAAATTTTCAATTCCGATGGAGCCAATCGGTAAGGAGTTATAGAAATAGGAGCAGTTCCAGGAATAACCTCTATAGTAAATTCAACTTCCCTTTTGGGGGCAACCCAGGAAGATTTTCAGGGAAAACATCAGGAAATTCACATACGATTGGTATATCTTTAAGGCTTGGACTTTCTTGGTGTGTATCAACAATATAAGCAAGATAAGATTCACAAACCTAGCTAATCATATTTCTTGTCATAGTCATAGATATAATATTAGATGTCAGTGAACTTTCATATTGAATAATAATGTGTGAAAATATAGGAGCTTTAAAGGTCACACGTTTTGACCAACGATCAACTATTGCATGGTATTTGTGAATCCAATCCATATTGATGATGATATCATAGTCTTAGAAAGGCATTTCAATCTAATCAGCAGGGAAGACTAGATTTTTAATCACGGAGGGACCACCTCGATAGATCTGATTATAAACAACCTAGTGACCCAAAGGACTTTTGACAAGCACACCACAATCAATTCTCAATGATTTCACTTTTTCAGGAAAAACAAGTGATGAACAAACACAGGAATATGTAGAATCAGGATCAAATAGAGTAACAATACATAAGCCAAATAAGTGAAATTTACCAGCAACCACATCTGCCCCATCTTGGTCATCCCTCTGTTTCATAGCATAAGCTCATGTTGTAGCTCTTGACCCACTGGCTTGATTAGCTCCACCAGCTCCTGCTGTTTGGGTATTTCTAGATCTCGCACCTCTATTCCCTTGAGAAGGAGTGGTAGTAGGTTTCTTAATTGAGCCTTCAGTATGCAGAGAATAGATAGGGTTATGATTAGGACAATCCTTCACTTTGTGATCAAAGCTCCAACAATTAAAACATGCACCAAAAGCTTTCCTGCAAGTACCAAAGTGATTCATTCCACACTCTTCACAAGTGGGTATACGAGTCTTGCCTTGTCCATAGACTGGAGTGCTAGCAGTAGAAATATTTGATCTATTTTGATTACGTTGAGCTGACCTGTGAACACCACTAGTCTTGGAATTACCCCTTTTGAAGGGACTGCCATAATCTGAATTAGCTTTCCTGAACTTGTTTTCACTTCTACTAGCTTGTTCCTTGTCAATTCTTTCCCAAGTAATAGTAGATGTAACTAGTTTGGAAAACTTTTTCATGTTGCAAGACTGTCACATACTTTCAGAGAGAATCATTCAAACCATATTCAAATCGCCTGCACTTATCTTTTTCATCATCGATAATACCTCCAGCATAACAAGAAATCCTGAGAAACGTTTGTTGATATTCAGCAATAGACATACCCCTTTGCTTTAAATTTAGAAACTCTTTTTTCTTCGCATCACGATAAGCAGGTGGTACATATTTCATGCAGAATTATTTGACAAAATCATCCCAAGTAAGGATTGGGGGTTTTGCTTTGGCATTCGGTACATTTACCCACCAGTCATAAGTATCCCATTGTAACAGTGAGATGGCATACTTAAATTTGGCAGCTTCTGAATACTCTAATTGCTCAAATACTCTCTTTATGCGCTCAAGCCATTGTTCAGCATCAGTAGGATCAACAGTGCCTTCAAACTCAACTCCACCCATTTTTCTCATTTTCTCAAAGTTCATTTCATTATGGTCGCATAGTGTTCCAGCCAAGTACCGAAAGAAATCAGCCATTTGCTGAAAAGGAGGATCAACAACAAGAGCACTATGACTCATATGAGGATGTGGCCCAACTCTTGCACCCTGATTATTTTCCCACTTCAGGTCCACTATTACAAGGGAAATTAAAATTAGAAATATTTTCTCCAACCACTTCCTGTAAGTGAGGTTGGGCATAAGAGTTGTATGAACCCTCATGAGCGGCTTCTATATGTCTATTAGAAGAAGATTCCATAATTTAATTCCTACATATGGGATATCACATTGCATTAGGGACATGTACATAATGCATATGACAATACATGCAACAAAGTATGTTAAAAATAAACAAGTACACTAACAAGTCATAACAATAGTCCTAGAATCACAAGCCTAAAGCTCTGATACCAAAACTTGCAGCAACCCCTTTGGGAGGGTACTACTTACGAAACAAAGCTAATTTACTGCATACAACATTCAGAGTATATTAATCTAAAAAGACATTCATAATAATTTAGTAGCGAAAATAGGCTCATGCGATAAAGGTTTCAAGTGTAATATTTTTTGTTTTTGAAATACACTTTGTAAATTTCTTAAATGAATTACAATATCAAAGTATCAAGATAATGTGATACAACTCTTCTTGAATAATGAACATATTAATGTAACTTCCTAATGAAATTGTACTTTTGTTCAACATCACTGTGGTTCATATTGTACATGAATTTCAGACTAGCCAGTGTAAAAGAAAAACTGGTCTTTTCTTTTGTACATATTTACAAGGCCAAGTATAAATTTAGCATATTACAAGATGTGAGTTATTAACACACCATAAAACAACTAAACAAGTCACAAAATTCAAGTTACAAGCTTATGGTCTTGAGGTTCAACAAGACTCAAAAGTTACATACATAAGTGTGACATATAGATTATGTATAAGTCTCAAATCTATACAAAACCTAGGTGCATATGCCAATGTGATCTCCACAAAAGCTCCCGAAAAGTCTGTTCCAAAATCCCTTTTTCAAATCTCTTCTCGCACATTACCTACGATAGAAAATAACTATCACTAAGCATAAAGCTTAGTGGTGTATAAACATTAGGCTTGGAGCCATTAAATTCTCCAATTCCCCTTTTCAGTCATAGGTAGCTCAAATGAAACATAAATTTAAATCAAGTAAACAAATATATCAAAAATATCGAATATCAAACCTTGAAGTATTTCCAAATATCAATAACAATGTTCAAGATTGAAGTATCAAGAAAACGTATACTATCAATCCAAGAGAGTTTTCCAAATATCCATTTTTCCCAATATGTACATCATGCCATTACACTACAAATAATCAAATAACAAGATGGACCGAAGCCCCAAATCAAATAGGGTCGAAACCCAAAAGTCAAGAGAATCAAGAACCATATTAAAAATGGCTTCTTAGTTCGTACTTAACATGGGCAAGTTCCATAATTTAAGACAAACTACAAATCCAAAGTCAAGATTGCAAAAGATTCGAATCAAGAGGCATGTCGAGATGAGTGATAAAGTTACTGCCACAGGAAGGACAAAGTCCTAACAATAATGCAAAATGATCAAGCAATCCGTACAAGTGGGCGAGTTAGCGAATATCTTGCAATACATTATTAACACGAATACAAAGATATTAATTGAAGAAAAAGGAAAGAAAATCTCAAGCTATTTCAAAACATTCCGGCAAGTAAAAAGAGTACAACTTCAAGTTTATACACAAACCTTGGTGTTTTACTACAAAATAATTCAACCACAACTTGAGGACATGCGAATCGTCTACACCATAGACCAACCAAATCCGTCCACTACCTCAAACGCTTTCCCTTATATTTTACAAGGGTATATAAGTTTATATATATCAAATACATAATCAAATATCTATATAAGTTCAGGGATTTCAACATGTCAAATTAAACATAATATTGGTGAAAACCACCATAAAGGTTTGAAACAGAAATTCTGGACAACACTACTTGCTTGTGTTGTGACTTAGTTTTGAAGATGTAAAAGGCCAAACTAGATTGTGTGGTCTTCATTTAAGTTGTAGATATATAGTCTTAAAGGTTCAGGAAATCATGAATAACCCCCATATCGGTATTATACAATAAGGTATGCTCAAAATACTAACAGTGGAACATGGAGGGTTTGTAAAACCGAAAATCTCGGCAGCACCTACCATGTACTTTATCACTCCTTTTCCGGTAAATACAAGAAAAACTAGATTTTTGAGGGAGCTTTCCAAATAATTTTGGCTCACTTAGAAAGGAGTTTTATTCAAAGAGATATACTAAAATGACTAATAGTGTTGCAGTTCAAAAACGAGTTTGGTAAACGTACCTCAAAAGTGAGAAGTAACTAGTGGCTCAACCAAGACATGTCTTGTTGGTGACTGATAAGTGGGAATTCCGACTGCTTATTAGTGCCTTTTGGATTTTGTTTTAGTCCAAAACATTGAATTGTGTTCCCAAAACTAATGAAATTGTGTGAAATTACAGGAATGCTGGAAGTTGGTCTCCCGAGATGAAATCCGACTAAAAAAGGAGTAGTCCGAAGCAAAATGCAATAATGGGAATAGAAGCACAAATGTGCGGTCCACAGAAGGAACTTTGCGGCCGCAAACAAAGAGGACGAATTTAGCATAAATGTGCGCAAAGTGCGGACCGCACATGAATTGTGCGGCTGCAAAGTTGGGCTAAGAGTCTAAGATCAGAGAGTATTCAAAAAGACCATGTTCAGGATCCTCTGTGAATTGCGGACCATATAAGAATTTCCTCGCGGCTTGTCACGACCCAAACCAATGGTCCATGACGGGCACCCGGTACCTTACTCAACTGAGTACCAACGTAATGTATCTTTCTTATTACATTATCATATATACATGACATACAGGCCTAATAGGCCAACATGATCATTTATAAACTCAAAACATAGGCCGACAAGGCCGTACAATCTTTCACGTACACGACATATGTCTACAAGCGGCTAAGAGTACATAAATGTCATAAAGGTCAAGACAGGGCCCGCCATACTAATCAGTACATGTCCTAATTATACTGACCACATAAGCAACTCCGGAACAAATGGATTGCACTAATATCTTCTGCTGAGCTGATCGCCTACTTGGAGGATTCTCGACCTGTCTATCGAGACCTGCGGACATGAAACGCAGCGTCCCCAGGCAAAAGGGGCGTCAGTACAAATAATGTACCGAGTATGTAAGGAATGAAAATCAGTAAATAATAGACATGAGAGAAACATAGAGTAAAAGACTCGACATGTACGTCTGCATAGCCCTGTGAATCATTTCATTTTTATAATGCCATGCATATGCGTATAAATGTCATACCATGCATTGGCATATGCGTTCATAACATCATCAAGCCTCTAAGGGCATCCTATCATATCATTTCGGCCACTGTGAGCAAATCATCAACGTATACCAGCTGATAAGGTGGTGGTGCGTATATAACGCCATAGCCTTTTCCCCTATTCCATATACATATAATATACATAAATATGCGTATATAAAGCCATCTGGTCATGGATCAATGTATATGTATAAATGCATAAAATGCACAAGAAATACGTTAATAATATTCCCTCGGAATGTCATAAAACTAATATGCCTTAAGAAATACATTAATAAGATTTTCTCGGAATATCATAAAAATAATATGCCTGTCGGATAAATTTTACCAAATATGTATTTTTCTGAGACCCATGAACAGAATATATAATAATAATTCACATGGAAAATCAAGAATATAGAAAACCCCTAATATTTCTATGAATAGAGTCGTTTATGGAAACTGTACGTTTGCTCGTTTCTTTCAGTATCATTTGGGTCATGCCAAAAAGAAAGAAGAGATAGCCTTAACATACCTGAACCGATTCTTTTTTGCGAAAACACGTAACGATAGATCTAAGTAGGGGAAAATCCGTATGACATTCTTGAGAAAGATTGTACCGTGCTCCCTTAGAGTTTGTAATTCACGTTGCAATAGCTTTGTAAAGGTTCACATGAATTCTTTGTAAAGCTTTGTAATTCACATTGCAATAGCTCTATGTGGAGTCATCAACATAATGCAAACATTTTCCATTCTCTTTAATGATGTAGGGAGTTAGTTTGCTCTTTGAAGGATTCATTTCGACCAGCCAATCTTTTGTTCTTGATCTTTGGATATTAGGAAATGAAATATAACATTGGTGTAGGAAAGCTTCTATAGTGGGTATGGCCCACTTATTTGATGAGTAATGTCACATAATTTACTAAAGTTTTGCCACCTTTCAAGTATTATATAAGAATCACCATGTTAGATTAATGGGGTACCACGTTTTTTTGTAGTTCAGGATTTATCCACAATCACCATTATTTAGTCACTAATGTTATGATTAATTTGATAATTTCCCACTATCCAATAATTAATCAATTATCCACATAATTAAGAATTTTCCCAAATTACTTAAAATACTACTTATTTTTAACATACCTTATACACTTTACTATCATAACCATGCGGTACCTTGTATGGTACTAGTCCATAAATATCAGGTATTTTAGCTCGGACTGTATTTTATCCCAAATTGCCAAACTTCGACGAAATCTAACATACGAAACAAATGCGGGATGTAACATCTCATTTCCAAGCTTATATCAATTAACTTATGGCGTACTTCCACGTACGAAAACATGGGGTGTAACACAGCCGCAGTACTCCAGTTCCTGCCAGATGAAGAAATCTGCGTACTGCACATGGAATTGTGTGGCTGTAGAACCTCCCGAGTGGCATTTTTGTCTGAGAATTTCAGCCTTGTATAAAGAGACGAGTTTCACAAAATTAGGTCAAGTTGGAACCTCTGAAGTTGCTATAGCCGTTTTCCTTTACTACTTTAGGAAGTTTTACATTACTTTGGTGTATTTACATTAGATTTAATCATTTTAAGCTTCCATTATGAGTTTAATTAGTTTTTCTTCCTTATTTTCTTCAAACCCCATTATAAGTAGCTAGACTTTTACTAGGGTTGTTACCCATCCCTAGTGTGTAAACCTTATGAGTGCTTGTTTATGATTGGGTGTTAATTATTTAGCTTAGTTCATGCTTTAATTGTAGAATTAATGGTTCCAAACATTAGTTCATGCCTATTTTACTTAGTCTCTATTTGAGAAATAGGGACCTAGTGTAGGATAACTTGGCTAACAAGGAATTGGGTCAATTTTGAGATTGATTAATCCAATTAAATGGTTCAACCTAAAGATAGTAATAACCCATCTTGAGCTCTTATCAACTATTTTGGGTGATACCCATTTGGTCTTGAGAAAGCCAAATTGGGAAAAACCACTCGCTGACTGAGAGGTATTGAGTGGGTAATGTCTAGTTGAGATCTATGATACACCCCAATAAAAAAAACAAGCATTAAAATTTTTATCCCATTAGGAAAACACCTAGGTTATGGTCACAACCCTAGGCCTTTTTGGAATAAACCTTAAAACAATTATCTCTAGTCTACTTTCTTTATCTTTCAATTATTATTAACAATAGAAATAGAAAACAAATCCCCGTTGTGGAAGTGAAATTTAGATAATCCAATTGCTCATTTGAAATATATACCCCTAACTCCCATCTTAGCTCCTAGTGGATTCGACCTCGACTCCTAGTTGGGTATTTATTATTGCATACGACTGTTTCATATCTATATTGAGGTGTAATTTGGACGTGATCAATTTTTGGCGTTGTTGCCGGGGATTTAAAAATGGTGTTAGCTATATATTTGAATATGTTTTTGGAATACCTTCCGTTTCTTCTATGTTACTAACTTGTTTGAGAAATCGTAGGTACAACCATGATGAACAATGAGCTCAGAAATTTGCCTTTGGGGGATGTGGACGTCAAGGATGACCAAGTTGATGAGGTTCCTCTTGAACCTCAAGACAATAGAAGAGGCCGAGTGCCTCATGATAATGTTCCCGCTCTAGCTCCACCTCCACCACGAGTGGCACCACACCAGGTCTTACCCAATGAAGGATATGCTGGTGCAATAGTCCCTCCCCGTATTAGGGCGGGAAACATTCAAATCACCAATGTGATGCTCACTTTTTTAGAGCAACGAGGTTTCTTCACCGGTTCTCCAAGTCAAAAAATGCATACAAGTATTTGAAGGGGCTTGTGGGCACTTGTTGAGGGAGCAAACAAACAAATGTCTCCGAGGATGCATTGAGGCTAAAGATTTTTCCCTTATCTCTACAAAGGAAAGCTTTAGATTGGTTGGAACATTTGTAGAACCATTCCATTCACAGTTGGGATGAGTTGGCGGAAACGTTTATTTCTAAGTTCTCCTCTTCGAGGCACATGACTACACTTCGGAATTAGATTTTGGAATTCAATCAAGAGCCAAATGAAGCACTACATGAGATATGGGAACGTTATATAACAGTGGTTAAGGAATGTCCCAAAAATGATATGACAGAAAATATGATTCAACAAACTTTCTATCGTGGGATTAACATAACCAACCAATGTGTAGTGAATCAACTTATCGGTGGGAACTTCATGACTACGTCTTATGCGGAGGTGTGTGAGATTTTAGATGAGTTGGCGGAAACCTCATCGGTGTGGCAATCCCGGGAAAATGTTCCACAAGGTGATCCGAACATGATCCACCTTCACAAGGAATTGCATGACCATGGGCAAGCCATTGCCGAATTGACCACCACCATGAATAAATTAGCAAAGTCTCAACTTTAACAAGTGCAAAATCATAAGCATATCAATGACATGAAGGGAGTGAACATGATGGTGAACAAAAGAAGGACCAACGGTCCACAAGTGCAACATCGAGTACGGAATTATGTGCAAGAGGATAGTGGTTTTGATCAAGGTGATTCTTACATGAACAATAAGAGGAGGTGTAATATGTCAATAAATTCCAAGGTAAACGAAACAACTTCCAAGGCCCAAACCAACAACAATACCGACCTCAAAACAATCAAGGCAATTGGAATTCTAACAACCAAGGAAATTGAAGTGGTGGCAACAATCAAGGGAATTGGCATAACAACAACAATCAAGAAAATTGGAGTGGAAATAATAAAGGAAATTGGGGGGTAGCAATCAAGGTGGATGGAATAATAATCAAGAAAATCGGGGGTCGGGTTTTCAAAGCCCCCCGATGTATCAACAACCGATCAACCTGCCTCCTTATCCTTCCCATGGTCCAAGTTCTTCAAACAATGAGATGGGCGTATTGAGAACATTTTCAAACAAATGATGGAAAGAATTCCATTTCTGATGCCTAACTTACCTCACACAACACATCGATCCGCAACATAGAAGTTCAAATGGGGAAATCTCTCAAGCTCTAAATTCTCATTCTAAGGGGGCACTACCAAGTGACACGGTAGTAAACCCAAAGTGGGGAAACAACACGGGGCATGCCATGGACATTACTACAAGAAGTTTAAGAGATGGGAATGCACCTACCTCAAGTAAAAAGAAACTTGTGGATGATGAGCAAGTGGTGCAAGAAGAAGAGGTCCGGAACAATGTGGTGCAATCAAATGATGAAGTTCTGATTGATATTGATGAAAGTGTGGAAGAGACTCAAGAGGAGGTGAAACCATCTAGGGATCACATTATTGACATACGAGAGCCGATAGTGCAAAAGGCTAAGTGACCATTGCACAAGCCTCCACCTCCATACCCTCAAAGACTTTCCAAACAAAATGGAAAGAATCAATTCAAGAAGTTCATTCAAATAATGAATAGTCTCTCAATCAATATGCCATTAGTTGAAGCGTTGGAGAAAATGCTCGGTATGAAGGATCTCGTGACAAAGAAGCGGTCAATGAATTTTCAAACTATCAAAGTCACTCATCAAGTGAGTGCAATTGTGCATTCAATGGCTCCGAAGTTAGAGGATCCATGTGCTTTCATGATTTCTTGTACAATTGGAACTGCCGAGTTTGCTAAAGCTCTTTGTGATCTTGGGGCGAGTATCAATTTGATGCCCTATTCGATTTGCAAGACCTTGGGAATTGGGAAACCAAGACCCACCTCTATGAGATTGCAAATGGCCAATCGTACTATGAAGAGACCTTTGGGAGTGATTGAAGATGTCTTGGTTCGTGTTGATAAATTCATTCTTCCGGTAGAGTTTTTCATTCTAGATTGTGAAGTTGATTATGAAGTGTCGATTATTCTTGGAAGACCTTTCCTTGCTATGGGGAAGGCTCTTTGTGATATTGAAGCCGAAGAACTCACTTTATGGGTTGGTGATGAAAAAGTGGTGTTCCATGTATGTAAGTCCATGCGGAAACCAAATAGCAATGAGGTGTGCTCTTTTGTGGACTTTGTGAACGATGTTATTGTTGATGACACAAGTTCTATGATCAATGTTAGTGAGATGTTGGAGGCCGTCTTCCTCAACTATGATGATAACGAGATGGATGGCTTCATGGAATGTGTGAACTCTTTGCAAGGCATGGGGTCGTACAATTATGTACCCCGAAAATTATCTTTGGATCTTGAAAATAGGACAACTCCTCCTGCAAAGCCTTCCATTGAAAAGCCTCCTACCTTGGATTTGAAGCCATTGCCTCCACATCTTCGGTATGAATTTCTTGGCCATTGCACTACTCTACCAGTTATTCTTTCCTCTTGTTTGACTAACATGCAGGTAGATTCTACATGTGCTACAAAAGTGGAAGAAGGCTATTGGGTGGACACTGGCAGATATTCGGGGAATGCCTTTTGCATGCATAAGATCAACTTAGAGAAAGGTGCCAAACCATCTATTGAACTTTAAAGGAGACTCAATGAGGCTATACAAGAAGTTGTCAAAAAGCGATTATCAAGTGGTTGGATGTTGGGGTTGTCTACCCCATCTCCGATAGTTTGTGGACTTCTCAAGTTTAATGTGTCACGAAGAAGGGGGCATGACAGTGGTCGCCAATGACAATAATTAGTTGGTTCCTACTAGAACGGTGACCGGATAGAGGGGGTGTATGGACTATCGCAAGCTCAAAAAAGTCACAATGAAGGATCATTTTCCTGTTCCTTTCTTAGATCAAATGCTTGATAGATTGGACGGCCGTAGTTTCTATTGCTTTCTTGATGGGAATTCGGGCTACAACCAAATTCTTATTGCTCCGGAGGATCAAGATAAAACAACCTTTACATGTCCCTATGGTACTTTCTCCTTCAAGTTGATGATATTTGGTTTGTGCAATGCACCGACGACTTTTCAAAGGTCTATGATGGCTATCTTCACGGACATGGTGGAGGACTACCTCGAAGTTTTCATGTTTGACTTCCGTTGTGGTTGGAGATTCTTTTGATGATTGTCTTGAAAACTTGGGTAAAGTGTTGGCAAGATGTGAAAAAACAAATTTGGTGCTCAATTGGGAGAAGTGTCATTTCATGGTCGAGGAAGGCATTGTCCTTGGCCACAAAATCCCAAAGAATGGAATTGCAGTTTACAAGGCAAAGATTGAGATAATTTCTAAACTTCCACCTCCAACTTCAGTGAAGGGTGTGCGGAGTTTCTTAGGCTATGCGGGATTGTACCGACGTTTCATCAAAGATTTCTTTAAGGTGGTGAACTCGTTGTGCAAGATTCTTGAGAAGGATGCTAAGTTCAACTTCGATGATGATTTCATGAGAGATTTTGAATTGTTAAAGTTCAAGTTGACAATTACTCCCACCATCACTGCTGCAAATTGAAGTGTCCCTTTTTAACTCATGTGTGATGCAAGTGACATAGCGATTGGGGCTATTTTGGGGCAACGCATCAACAAGATTTTTCATCTGGTCTACTATGCTAGTAAGACCATGAATAGTGCCCAAATCAACTACACCATTACGGAGAAAGAGCTACTTTCCATTGTGTTTGCAATTGAGAAGTTTTGCCCGCACTTGATGAGTGCAAAGGTCATTGTCCACCCGGATCATACAGCACTTCATTATCTTATAAGCAACAAATATTCCAAAGCTCGGTTGATGATATGGGTGATTTTATTGCAAGAGTTTGATATTGACAGCCAAGATAGAAAATGGAGTGAAAACCAAGTGGCGGACCACTTGTCTCATTTGGAGAAGGAGGGAAGGCTGTGTAATCGCCTTGAAATTAATTTCTCCTTCCCCGATGAGCAACTCTTGGCTATTTCAATGAAAGAGGTGCCATGGTTTGCAGATCTAGCAAATTTTCTTGTGTGTGGAATCATCCCGGATGAGTTCACTTCAAACCAAAGGAAGAAACTCAAATGGGATTATCAAGATTATTATTGGGATGAACCATACCATTTATGGATTTGTACGGATGGGGTGATTAGAATATGTGTACCAGAAGAAGATCAGGGTGAAATTCTTACGGCTTGTCATTCTTCGCCATATGGTGGTCATCATGGTGGAGCAAGAACGGCAGCCAAAGTGCTAAGTTACAGTTTCTATGGCCCACTCTTTATGAGGATGCTAGTGAGCTAGTGAAAAGAAGAGAGGAATGTCAACATGCTAGTGGAATCTCAAAGAAAAATGAAATGCCTCTCACTACCATTTTGGAGATTGATATATTTGATCTGTGGGGTATTGACTTCATGGGCCCTTTTTTGAGTTCTTGTGGAAACACCTACATATTGGTCGCGGTTGTTTATGTGTCCAAATAGTTTGAGACCGTTGCTCTACCCAACAATGAGGTGAGAAGTGTTGTGGCATTCTTGAAGAAGATCATTTTCACTAGGTTTGGTACTCCGCGGGCTATTATAAGTGATGGAGGGTCACATTTTTGCAACAAGTCTTTCGACACTTTACTTAGCAAGTATTGTGTTAATCATAAAGTCATGACTCCCTATCATCCACAAGCTAGCAGTCAAGTAGAAGTCTCCAACCGAGAGATACAGAGTATTTTATCCAAAACACTGAATGCTAACCTGACGGATTAGTCCAAGAAGCTTGATGATGGATTATGGGCTTATCGGACAGCTTACAAAACACCTATCAGAATGTCGCCATACCAGTTGGTGTTAAGAAAAACTTGTCATTTTTTGGTGGAACTTGAGCACAAAGCCATGTGGGCTCTAAATAACTTAAATCTTGATTGGGATGTAGTCACTAACTTGAGGGTTGCACATTTGAATGAATTGGATGAGTTCTGGTACCATGCTTATGCAAGTTCATCCTTGCACAACGAAAAGATGAAATATCTTCAAGAAAAATACATTTAGAATAAAGAGTTCAAGGTGGGCGATCTTTTGTTATTATTTAACTCAAGGTTGAGGATGTTTCCCGGTAAGTTAAAGTCTAAATGGAGTGGTCTTTTTGAAATTATGGGTGTAACACCATTTGGTGCATTGGACTTGAAGAACAAAAACAATGAAGTATTCTGAGTCAGTGGTCACCGGGTGAAGCACTATTTTGGAAAAGTTGGAGATAGCCACGTCTTGGCGCTCATTCATTTCAATTGATAGTATTCTGCGTCGTGCCGTGACATTAAATCAGACACTTCTTGGGAGGCAACCCATGCTTCTTTTTCTTTTGTAGTTAGATATTATTTTTGTGCTAACTTGATTTGAAGTGTGCATAGGGATGCGTGTGATTTACAAAAATTGTGGACAGAAATCTGGCTAAGTGTTGCAAGAATTGCGGACCATAGTTGAATTATGCGGACCACACATTTTTGGTTGCTGCAACAAAAGTACATTGCGGCCTCACACTTATCTTGCGGACCGCACAAATGGGAGGTAGAAAATGTTAACTCTCTGTAGTTTGGTCTATCAGAGAAAAGGTCAATCTGCGGCCGCAAAAGGAAATCTGTGGCCGCAACATAGATTCCGCATCCGCACTCAAAATATTGCGTACCGCGGACAAGATGCCGACTTAAGCTTACAAGGTAACAGAGTGTGGACCGCACATGAAATTGTTCGGCCGCACTCACCCCTCATTTCCTGATAAAACCAAGTAGTATAAATAGAGGGCTAAGGGCAACACAGTAATCTCTTGAAATGTTTTGGTGAATCTATCTGTACACACATACAACATCTTTGATCATTCATTCCTCACACTCATTCATCTAGTATGCTTCAATTTCTTGTTAATCGTTTTCTTTTAATTTGTAGAGTTTTAGTCATTTTCAGCCATTTGTCTTTAGAATTCAGTTGTGCATTCATGTGGGGGTACATATGTAGTGGGTTAACTAATAAATACTTTATGGGGACTGGGTCACTGCATTTTCATACCTTTGTGTTGTTACCATGTCAAACTTTGCACAAACAAATTGCAAAACCTAGATAGACATACTAGACCATTCGTAGTTCTTTTGAATTCTGCGGCCACACCTGCAATTGTGCGGTCCTCAGAAGTTGATCTAGAGAAACATTAGTGAGGAAGGGGTCTACGGCCATAAGGCAAAATGTGTGGACCGCAGAATTCCCATTGCGGCTACAAAAAACAGTCTTTTTACTGTCATCAGAGAGTCTACAAAATTGTGACTCAAATGTGCAACCACAGGTCTAATTATGCAAACTGCAGAAATCATGTTTCGGCCGCACAACAACCAATTCTCTATCATCAGAGATTTGGAATATTTTGGACTTCAGAGTTGCGACCGTAAGTGAAATTTTGCGGACCGCACTTCAGTTTTTCCGGCCACTAGACAAAATTATGCGATCCGCAATGCTTAATCTATGGCCACAAAATAATTGGAAGCATGATTAAATTGTGACCCCCACTGTATTATTGGTGTATACTTGCATATCTCCTTGTTTGACTGAACATTGAATTGCAACTAATAATCGCTTCTGCTTGATACCGATAATGGTTCGATCTAAAGGCAGAGGCGACACTTCTAAAGGGAGGGGTGAACCTTCTAGGGGTCGAGGCAGGAGTGCCTTACCCCTCGGCCAACAAAGGACGATAACAAAGAAAGCTACAATCGGCAGAGGGAGAGGTGCATATCTCTCCGAGATGAGCTCTTATGTCCTATCCAGGGAAGCATCAGAGGGAAACTCAGCCTCTGTTCAAGAGTAGTCGGCTGTACAGTCAAGGCCGTTAGGGAGATATCAACTCAGGGACGAGTTGTCCTCATATCATACCACTTTTGAGGGTTTGGAAAGTGCTAGTCAAGCTTCTGATCCATCTAATACACCTGTTCCCAAGACACAAGATACACTAGTTCAAGACATCCCCAATGATGGTAGAGGAGGTGCTGCTCCAGCTGCCGACCTTGAAAGGTCGAAGAAGAAAGAAGTCTAGGAGGACCATTTTGTCAGCTTGGCCACCTTCACCAGATTTCGTACACGGTGGCCAGTGAGGTTGAAAGATATGGAGAGGTACAACCTAGCAATGTTGACAGTTCAAGGAACGCAAGGGGTGGATGTGGTTCACCCAGAGTGTTGTGAATGCCCAAGAGTACCTTGTCCGTGAATTCTACGCCAATGTGGCACATATCAAATAGTGGACAAAGGTCACCAGAGTGTGTAACCTCAAAGTGATATTTGATCAGCATACACTCAACACATACTTAGGTTTTGAAGATGTTGAGCCAAAAGAATATTTGTAGAAGCTTAAGATGGGAGATGCATCCTGACCTTGGTTTGCGGAGATTCTAGTAGCACTAGGGACACCATACCATGGATTACCGATGGGGTTCCTACCTACAGGAGCACGCTGAGCTTCGAGGCAAAGGGGTGGCATACCTTTTTCTGCAGCAGAGTGGACCCGAGCCAGAATAAGACTTACCTTTCGATTCCTCGGGTAGTTTTGGTGGCTTCTATTATGGCCGAGTACCCTATCAATGTGGGGGATGTGATGTCGGCCAACATCTTAGTGATTTCTCAGCAAGATGACTCTTCCTATTCGTATCCCAATACTATAGTAGATTACCTCACATATGCAAGGGTATAACCAAGGGATTATGACAGAAAGGTGAGGTCGAAGAAGCCTTTTGCTTGGTATTCACTGATGGGTGCGAACAACCTGAAGAAAAACATTCAGCCTCCTACCACTGTGGGCCTGTCTGATGAGCCAGCTATGGTAGTTGTTGATGCAGTTGTTGTTCCATCCACTTCAGTCGAGCCTTCCTCCAATGTCGCAGCTATGCCTCCGCCATTATCCACAGCCCATTATGCAACTCCTGCTACACCTTCCACTTCGAATTTGAAGCCGGTGCCCATGCCTACTGCCCCACTTTCTGCGCTGCGAGTCTCCCAGACATAGATGAGCCTCAACAGCTGGATGCACACAACAACTGCAAAGTTGTTTGACTTATCCAGCACTATTGTAGCATAGTGTACTACTCATGAATCTTCGTTTCCCATGACAGTTGAGGAGACATTGAAGAAGATCCTAGAGAACCATAACACCATTATGGAGACCGTGGTGCAGCACGGGTCAGTGATCAAAGAGCTAGGAAAAGAAGTAAAGAAGATAAGAAAGTCCCGGGAGGGGAAAAACTCTGTGGACAAGCTCCGAAGATAGGTGGTCATCCTTTGTATAGTCGGAGATATCCCATTTGACATGCTGATTGACCCACACCATTCATGCCCAGATCCTACAGCACCAACAGCACCGGTGGCACCAGCTGGCCAGTGTGAGGAGCCAGACCTTGCTGCCGACACTGCCGAGGCAGTACGTCAGATGTTCACCAACCCAGCCACACCCAAAGTTTAGGATGATGAGATTTAGTTGGATGAGACTGAGGGAGGTGGATTTGCTGGGGATATAGAGATGTCCAAAGAGCTTTTCCCTCTTTTAATCTTATTTTGTTAAGCATTGGGGACAATGCGTATCTTTATTTGGGAGGGGGGGTTATTGATCATATTTTAAACATTATGAGACATTTGGCCTATAATAACTTGATATTATTCTCGCTTTTCTTATTATGTATATACTCCTTCTCTTTCTCTCATTATGTACATTCATTCTATCTTTATTAGTTTTTGCTTAGTAGCTTCTTTATTTTTGTTTCTTTATTAGTTCTTTGTTTGATTTAGTAGCTTCTTTATTTGATTAAGTAGCTTCTTTTTATGTTTTAGTATATAATAAGCCTTTGGTTTTCTTAATTAGTAGATTCTTTATGTTCTTAAGGGAATGAGTCTGTTTTTGGTATTTAGGTAATAATAGTAGTAGTAATGAATAATAAGACCTAATTAAGTCATGCTCGAAGAGTCAAACATGCTTCAATTAGTACCATCACACTTAACTACGTGCTTATGGTTAGAAATAATATTTTTGAAAGAAATAGCTCTAGTTAGTGACTTTATGACTCTTGTGTTGACTTTGGCAACCATCGAGTGGTTTAATTGGACCATAGTGATTTTTAAAAATGAATGTGGTCATTGTGGGACCTCGACTCTATCCTCTTTAACAATCTGGTTGCATGAGCGGTGAGATGAATTGTTTCTAGTCCCAGTATCCGTGTGAAGGGTTTAGAACTTGCCCCGAATGTGTTTCAAGGTGAAATTCTAAGTTTTGCTTGGTTTGAAAAGTTATTGTAGGCCCTTCTTGGCCCGTTTAAGTCTTATATTACCAACCAATGTCATTATCCCTAGTCAACCCCTTTGAGCCTCGAGCCTTTCTCATTTGATGAGCATATTATAAGCCTTTACCCATTTTGTCGTGATCCTCTCTTGGCACCCGAGCTTTGCTTAACACTCTTGTGAAATAAATGGCTAAAAACTTAAGTTAGGGAGATACGAGGAACTTAAAAATGGTGCCAAGGCACAAAAAGAGAAAAGAAATGATGAGAAGGAAAGGCAAGAAAACAAAAGAATAAAAAATATGAATAAGTGGAAGAGTTGAAGGGATTCAAAAAGAAGTAATGATCCCAAACATGGAGAAATCAAAGAGGGAGAAAATGAATGTAATGATCAAGAAAGAGTGATGTTAAGTCTCTCTACACCCCCAAGGAAAAGAAAGTGCCTCAAAGAATTGGCAAAGTATGAGTCAAGAAATGAAGAATGGAGTGCTTAAGAAAAGGTGTAACCACTCACCCATATTGTATCCAACCCTAATCCAAAAGCCCTCATTACATCCCGAATGAATTCCTACTTGATTTCAAGCATAGTGAACTTACATTAGTGGCAATCTACATGAGGGGCAAGCCTATGGTACTTGAAGTCGTACTTGCGACATTCTCTTAAGTGAGATGAGTGAACCTTTCATAAATCTTTGGATTAAGTGCTAAATTTCTTAAGTGCTCCAGGAAAATGGAAAGTAGAGGAGGAAGAGTTTGGAGTCCACCATGACCTACATGATAGAGCAAGAGTCCTTGATGAGTAAAGTCAATTCTTGAAGCTCAAATGTCACATTAGAACTAAATATGCATGAATGTTTAACTTGTCTCCTTGTTGATAATGCATGAGTAGTGTGGGTAATTGTTGGTCCCAACTAATGTGTGGATGGATCACCTTTGACTCGCTGAAATGGCCCTGAACGTTTGGAGGTAGGAACTAATTTATTTGGTTAAGGACAAGCAAAGACTTAAGTTTGGGGGAGTTGATAAGTGGGGATTTTGACTGCTTATTATCGCCTTTTAGCTTTTGTTTTAGTCCAAAAACGTTGAATTGTCTTCCCGAAACTAATAAAATTGTGCGAAATTATACGAATGCTGGAATTTGGGTCTCCCAAGATGAAATCCGACTCAAAAAGGAGTAGTCCGAAGTACAAGGCAATAAAGGGCGCAGAAGCACAAATGTTCTGTCCGTAGAAGGAATTCTGCGGCCGTAAACCAAGAGGAAAAATTTAGTATAAATGTGTGCAAAGTGCGGAGCGCACATGAATTGTGCGGCCGTAAAGCTGGGCTAAGAGTCTAAAATCAGAGAGTATGCAAAAAGATCAAGTCCAGGAGCCTCTGTAAATTGCGGACCGCACAAGAATTGTGTGGCCGTAGAAGAGTTGCCTTGCGGCCGCAGTCCTAATTGTGCGGACCGCAGAAGATTGCCTCACGGCCGCAGTTCATATATGTGCGGCCGAAGAACTCCAATTCTTGCCTGATGAAGAAATATGCGAATCGCACATGGAATTGTGCGACCGCAGAACCTCTAGAGGGGTATTTTTATCCGAGATTTTCAGCCTTGCATAAATAGACGAGTTTCACAAAATTAGATCAAGTTTGAACCTCCGAAGTTGCTATAGCCATTTTCCTTTACTACTTTAGGATGTTTTACATTACTTTGGTGTATTTACATTAGATTTAATTGTTTTAAGCTTCCATTATGAGTTTAATTAGTTTTTCTTCCTTATTTTCTTCAAACCCCATTATGAGTAGCTAGATATTTACTAGGGTTGTGACCCAACCCTAGTGTGTAAACCTTATGGGTATCTAATGTAGTAATTGTTTATGATTGGGTGTTGATCATTTAGCTTAGTTCATGCTTTAATTGTAGAATTAATGGTTGCAAACATTAGTCCATGCCTATTGGACTTAGTTTCTACTTGAGAAAAAATCACCTAGTCTAGGATAACTTGTCTAACAAGGAAATGGGTCAATTGAGAGACTGATTAACCTAATTAAAGAGTTCAACCTAGAGATAGTAATAACCCGTCTAGAGCTCTTATCAACTGTTTTGGGAGATACCTATGACCGAGAGGTATTGAGTGGGTAATGTCTAGTTGAGAGCTATAATACACCCCAATCAACAAAACAATCATTAACGTTTTTATACCATTAGGCAAACACCTAGGTTAAGGTCACAATCCTAGACATTTTACCCATTTGGAAAAAAACCTTAAAAACAATTATCTCTAGTCTACTTTATTTATCTTGCAATTATTATTAATAGAAGAAATAGAAAACAAAACCCTGTTGTGGAAGTGCAATTTAGATAATCCAATTGCTTATTTGAAATATATACCCCCAACTCCCATCTTATCTCCCAGTGGATTCGACCCTGACTCCTAGTTGGGTATTTATTATTGCTTACGATCGTTTTATATCTCGATTGAGGTGTGCTTTAGACCTGATCAATGACTTGGTGGGAGAAGTTTATGAGAGAAGAGGAGCTTTTGAGGTTTTCTTTTGCTGGAGAAAATGAAATTAAAGGAGGCCCTTAAGGATATCTCACAAGGATGACAGTATATATCACATTAGATAAGGATGAACAAAAGGTGGTTGCCAAAACTTTTTCTTCTTTGGATATATACAAAAAGGGTGGCATCCCAAAACCTTAAATATCTAATGTATTTCATAACAATTCATCAAAATGATATTAATTGTTACACATAGCAACACCAAGGAACTATTTTGTTAATATTAATACAATCTAAAGTAAGCAAATTTCATATATCGTCAAATTCACGTTTAGGAAGTGCGAAGTAAAATGTATCCTCATTATAAAGATGCTCAATCGAGAATACAAATATTAGTTAAAACATTGGGGTGTTACACAGGAGGGGCGAGTTATTGTATATGTTCATGTCAGTTGAAGCCCCACGAGAAGAATTATCCTGTACATGATTTGGAGTTGGCCGCGATAGTTCATGCTCTCAATATCTGAAGGCATTATCTTTATGGGGTATCTTGTGAGGTTTACACCGATCATCGCATCTTACATCATTTGTTTAAGAAGATGGATCTTAATTTGTGGCAGCGCATGTGGCTTGAGTTACAGAAGGATTATGATATTACTATCATATATCATCCGGGCAAGGCGAATGTCATTGCGGATACCTTGATCAGAAAGGACGAGAGTATGGATAGTTTGGGATTCATTTAAGCAGAGGAAATGCCATTGGCTTTAGACATTCAGTCTTTGGCTAATTGTAAGGCCCCATAAAATATTTTCCAAGAACTCAAGGTTTGTGGTGCCGAGATAGGCTAATGTGTAAGGCCCCTTGAATTTCTATTGCTAATTCGATTGATTTCGAGCTTAGGAATACAATTTAAATTACACCCAAACTACATGAGAATTACTGGAGTGAATAAAGTTATTTGGATACTTGGGGATAATTATTTTATTAATCTTTGAGTATTGTAATAATGGGAATACCTGGTTGTTAATTTCAAAGCAATAAGACTAAAGAAAATATAGTGAGCTATCTCCCCATAGTGCAGCTATAGCACTTGAGGGAAGTAGAAGATTTTAGCAAACTAGTGAGCTAAAGCCTTATAGCACAGGATAGCACCAATGGAATATACTGCACCTGATTTTAGCAAACCAGTGAGCTAAAGCCTTATAGCACAGGGATAGCACCAGGGGAAAAATACTGTACTTTGGCCTATTAATACATGAGCGGTGAGAGAGAAGATTAAAATGATTTCAAGACTAGGGCTTTTCTCTCCATCACCCATCCGACCAAAGCTTCAAATACACACTTAAGGTGAGTTTTTAAGTGTGTTTTTATGATGATTCCACTCCTCAGTCACTAGTGACAACAAGGTTTTGTATTGGATTCCATAGGATTTCTTCAAAATCTCAAGAACACCCCAAAAGTAGATTTTCAAGATTTGGTCTACAAGAGGTAATCTTTCACCCTTAAACCTACATGCATGGATTATTAGTGAATATATGAGAAAGGAATAAGTACTAGCATATATGATATGGTGATTGGAATCCATAAATACTTAAAATAGATTATTGGGTGTGGTAGAGATTTTTGTAATGAGTTAATTAGTAAATATTGGTAGATGTGAGTTCATTGATGATTATAATTGTGCTAAGAAGGTAGTTAGTGGACAAATAATGTTGTAGTATCTCTTATTGGTGGTAAGGAGGTATTGTTGGATGAAGAAACACTATTACTAGAGGTAGTTGAAAGCTATGCACTCTAGGTGTTTGATAAAATGCCAAAATAACCAAAAACCTTGAAATCTTTACTAATATTGGTTCAATTGAATTATGTTGATGTAGATTGAAGTTGTAAGCGTAGTGGGTGGTTATAGTATTACTAAAGAGCTCCATCAAGGTATGTTGGCTAAACTACTCTCTTAGAATTGAATTCAATGAGGTTTTCATAAGTTTCAAGTATGGTTGTCTCAAGTTCCTTATTCTATGTTCCGAGTTGTTCCCAATAAATTCGATTGTCCCGAATAAGCAAAGTTTTGAGAATTAAGTATTAAAAACATGTTCCGAATATTCCTATCACATTATGTTATCCTTTGGGAATGTATTCAAGAATGATATGTGTTAAAATGCTATGTCTTTGAGTTGTGTTTCAAATGAATGTTATGATGCCAAATTGTATGAGAAATCTCAATATGCTTAAGACTCTTAATTACTCATATGTGTACCTAAAGTCTTGATTGGAAATATCTTATTGTTGGTAACATATAAAGATGGTTGGAAGTGAAATAAGTGAATTGGGATATCAAGTGTGGCCATAGTGCCAAGAGTGAAAGTTATACTTGCAGCCAATGGTGTCAATGAAATGAAATGATGTGAGAAATATTATGAAATGTGTTTTGATTCAAGTATTCTAAAATTGACTTCGATAATAGAATTGCCTAAAAGCTTATAAACTCAAGTGATGCCCATATGTGGCTGTTTTAGCTAATGCTATGCTTTGTGAGTATTTTCAATGTGTTTTGCGTTCTTGTATGTTCGTGAGTGGAAATTGGTAATGTCCTTTTAAGAGAAAAGTATTTCAAGAATAAATTATGTGTTACTTGTGTATGATTTTAACTTGTGCTTCAATTCCCAATCAGTTTACTCCAGTTCTTAGAAAGAAATCCATTGTGTTTAAAGCCTTCGTTACTAATGAACTTAAAGTTGTGATTTTCGGAATATTCTATTTGTTGATAATTATGATGATGATCTATGAAAGGGAAGAAATGAAAGTGTGTATTATGAAATACGACCATTGTGCCATGAATGAAGAATCATATGTATGGCCAATAGAGCCAATGAAATAATAATGTTGTAAGTAGCTGAGAGTACCAATGAAGCTATATACGGTATGAAAGATTATGAGGTAAAAATGCAGTTTTTACTTCTGTTTCCTTTGTATGCAAATCAAAAATATTTTTGGGAGTATCGATAGTCACCTAGGAAGGGTAGGTTGAAATAACCTAACCCTAAAACTACACGTGCCAGTGTGGGAGTGGATTGTGATCATTCCCCTTGTTTGGGATGAGATTAATGTGATAAAATTATTTTCACTTATTTGGGATGAGATTGATGTGCTAAAATTATTTTCTCTTGTTTGGGATGAGATTGATGTGATAAAATTAGTTCCCCTTATTTGGGATGCGATTGATATGATAAAATTATTTCCCCTTATTTGGGATGAGATTGATGTGATAAAATTATTTTCCCTTAATTCGGATGGGATGATTGATATAAAGGGATGATGTCTCTAATGAGAAGGCCTAGCCGATCGGGTCGTGATTGGACACCATGCCGCACACATGGTAGTGAATGTGCTAGAAATTGTAATTGAAATTGTGATTTTGGTTGATGTCTTCAAATAAGACGGCCTACCCGATCAGGTCATGATCGGACTCCGTGCTAGATTCATGCTGGTATATTTGCACAAAGTTTGTGATTGTCGTTGATGTCTTCAAATACGATGGCCTAGCCTGTCGGGTCGTGATCGAATCCGTGCTAAAAGTACGATGGTATTGGAATTGATAGTGATTGTGGTTGATGTCTCGAATGAGATAGCCTAGCTGATCAGGTCATGATCGGACTCCGTGCTAACAGTACGGTGGTATTACTATTATGAATATTAGTATTGTGAACGGTGATATTGGTATTGTGAATATTGGTACTGTGAACGGTGGTATTGGTATTGTTAATATTGCTATTGTGAATATTGGTACTGTGAACGGTGGTATTGGTATCGTGAATATTGGTATTAATGAACATTGAGATTGTTAACAATGGTATTGGGAAAATGGTATATCACTGTTAAAGATCTCCCAACTAAAAATAATATTATCTTCGTATCTTGGAAATTAATATGTTTTAACTTGAAAATTGGATATCATTGATTGTTGATTGTTGTTTCTATGGTTTTCCCTTTCTTACATTGGTATTCTATTTTGAAAAAGGATAGTTAGTTTTACATACTAGTACTATTCCATATGTACTAACGTCCTTTTTGTCGGGGGCGTTGCATCTTTAATAGATGCAGGTGGTTCATCAGTGGGCAGCTTTGATCCTCGTTAGCAGTCACTCTCTATTCAGCAGGTTTTGGTGAGCCCTACTCTATTCCAGGCTTGATGTCATTTGAGTTGTACATTATGTTTGAGGTGTAGTCGGGGCCTTGTTGCCGGCACTTTCATATTACTCTTGTGTTGTACTTAGAGGCTCTGTAGACAAGTTGTGGGTGGTGTATGATGTTGGGAATTGTACTAGAAACGTTGCTATTTGGCAAACACTTTTTTCATTATATCTATAAACTTATAATACTTTGGAAATTATAAGTGAAGTTGCTAATGGAATGAAATGGGAGTTGTTAACAAAATATTTTTAGTATTTGATTAATGGAGTGCATCTCCTCTTTATTTATGGATGAGTTTGGGTAGAAGGAAATCTAATAGGCTTGCTCGGTCGGGTTCACTCGGTTGAGCACCGTTCGCGCTCCCCAAGTTTGGGGCGTGACAATCTTGGTATCAGAGCCTAAGGTTTTAAAGTGTCATAGGATGTCTCGGAGCCGTGTCTAGTAGAGTCCTTTTTTATCAGTATGTTGTCGACCACTTCTATAATGAGGAAGCTACATGGACATTTCGGAATTTCTCACTTCTGTGATACTCCTGTTCGTGCGGTAGAGCTCAAGATAGGAAGTTAATTTCCTCATCATGTCTCATTTTCCATATGAGTAACCTTTAACCCACAGGTTCAAGTCAGCGAGAAGGGAATGAAAGAACCAGTTTCTAAGGGAATTGTCCTTGTCGCTATTAATCGTGCCACCAGATCCTGTGGTAAGAGCACCTAAGAAACGAAAAAGGGTTGTTTGTACCGATATGCTGGGATGTTTGATTTGTAAGAAACACCACTTTGGGGCGTGTTGAATGACTCTTCAAATAAGGTATGGTTGTGGAATCGAGGGGCATCAAGTAAGGTACTGCCCTATCAATCTAAAGTTACCAAGTAAGTCACTCCTTGTTATATTGTTATGAACACTGCATGATTATTCCTTGTTGTATATGTGCACCCATATTGAAGAGCTCTCATAAACATGGTCTTAACAAGATGTTGAATCACAAAACATTGCATGCACCTACTCTTTGAATGAGACACATTATTTGTGGATCCACTCTATCATAAATTCTCTTATTTACAACCTCTTGTGAAATTGAGCTATATAATTATGTCCTTGAATTAAGTTATAACTCTAGGAGTAATACTTCCTACTTGATTTCCTAAATTCTCAACAAGAGACCATACCTGATGAATTTCTTACGGAACATTTTGATTCAAATGGATAATATCTGCTCATTTGTGCTTATGCATGCACCGTTGTAAAGCTTACATATGTGGTATCAAATCTAATGTAAGACAGTCTAGTATCTAGATCATTCTCGAGCAATTCTCTCTCTTCTATGTATGTGGGTCCTGTGATTGGAACAGTCACTTTACTCATTTATAAATAGTATCATGAATCCTTTTTACTGTCTAGTAGCATGAGAGAATATCTCAACACCTATTATATGTGTAGCTATCAATTGAAAGGGGTCAATTTTCCCTATAAAAGTTTCTGGGAAATTTGAGATTTTCACAAATTCATCGTATCTCTAGTCCTCTCATATAGGATCAACTATTGGCAAAGGTTAAGTTGTGAGAATGATAATAATCTCACAAGTGTTCACCTGCTTTTCATCATCATGGGTTTGTGGCATAGATTCCTTGTGTCATATATAGTTAAGAGCGTAATGCAACTTCGTGTATCTTGAAACCCATATCACATTCAGGGTGCTAGAATATTCTCGTTTTGAGTTAAACTGATTTTCCCTACATTCCAAAAGGCGGCTAGTGTCATATAAGTGTTATCTGTCTTTGAGGTCTACTATTGCCAAAAGAGGCACGTATGGAATGAAACAATTGTTGTTGTCCTTTTCATGACTCATAGCCTTCCAAGAATAACTGACGCTAATGTATTATCCTTCCGATTATGCCTCCCATATGTCACATGTCTAAAATGACTCATTTATTTAAATCTTTGAATCATGAACACGATCCATACATTATCAATGCCAACTAGGCAACTCTATGTCTCATTTGTCGAATCAATGAAGTCATCACAATGATTAACCATGTCAGTGGTATTTGTAGTAACCTTCATGTCTCTTAGGATATAACCTCCTGAAATTCTCTGCTCAGCACAATGATGGATTTTGAATAATTCCAGCACAATCTCGGACCTCGTTGTTCCTATTTATAGTAACCTATGGGGGTTGAATGTTCAAACATGTCAAAGAAGAAGAATCATCCCGTGATCAAATATATTGGACAGGAAGTTTTATGTAATATTCATGCTAGCACATCTTAGAGTAATTGTTGGAGGTCGCCAAAGGTTTAGTTTGTGTGTTCGACATAGGGATTTAGAGTTGAAGAAAGTGAACGGGTTATTCTCAAGATTTTCTCTATGAATATATTGGGTGAATTGGTAAGGAAGGTAAAGTATGTGTAGTCACATTAAGCCTTACGGAATATTGAAGGAATAGGCCAAATTATGAGTATGATATTTTCCCATCCTTGTCCTCCAGGCACCCGATGCATCATGTGTCTAGGTTCCAGAAGTTTGTTGGAAGTCCTTTGCCTATCGTTCCGGTGGAAACCATTGAAGGTGAAGTTAATGGGTAATTGGCTTATAAGAGGTACCTAGTTGTCATTCCGGTTAGATAAGTCCGTAAATTGAGATTGCCTCCGTCAAGTGCTATGGCTAAGTTCGTGAGTCGAGGAGGTCACCTCGAAGGCCGAAATTGTTGGGGAAATAAAATATTCTCACTTGATTGTATAGTCAAATGATTGTGGATCGAAAGGTACTTTCTAGGTGTTATGATTTAAATATGTGCAGCTCATGTCAAGATATTACTCATGATAATGTAATGCCGGTAATGTAGAGATTTGTGTTATTGATATATTGATACATTTTGCCGAATTGTGGACGTGTTATTAGGGGTGGTTTTGGTGATTCTCTGGCAGGTAGATAGGCCTGAATACAAAAGAAACTCTACCGGAATATTTGGAAAATTTGGGAGGTAGTCAAATTTGGGGGATTATGATGTGTGAAAGAAGGAGATGAATTATGTTGGGTGTTTTAGGCGGACTCTACTTCTCATTCGAGGACAAATGATCCTAAGCGAGCAAGAATATAAGGCCCCGTAAAATATTTTCCAAGAACTCAAGATTTGTGGTGCCGAGGTAGGCTAATGTGTAAGGTCCCTTGAATTTCTATTGCTAATTCGATTGATTTCGAGCTTAGGAATACAATTTAATTTAGACCCGAACCACATGAGAATTACTGGAATGAATTAAGTTATTTGGATACTTGGGAATAATTATTTTATTAATCTTTGAGTTTTGTAATAATGGGGAACACTTGGTTGTTAATTTCAAAGCAATAAGACTAAAGAAAATATAGTGAGCTATCTCCCCATAGCGCAGCTATAGCACAGGAGGGAAGTAGAAGATTTTAGCAAACCAGCGAGCTAAAGCCTTATAGCAGAGGGATAGCACCAGTGGAAAATACTGCACCTGAGTTTAGAAAACCAGTGAGCTAAAGCCTTATAGCACAGGGATAGCACCAGTGGAAAAATACTGTACCTAGGCCTATTAACATGAGCGGGGAGAGAGAAGAATAAAATGATTTCAAGACAAGGGCTTTTCTCTCCATCACCCATCCGGCCAAAGCTTCCAATACACACTTGAGGTGAGTTTTTAAGTGTGTTTTTATAATGATTCCACTTCTCAATCACTAGTTACAACAAGGTTTGGTATTGGATTCCATAGGATTTCTTCAAAATCTCGGGAAAATCCCAAAAGTTGATTTTCAAGATTTGGTCTACAAGAGGTAATCTTTCACTCTTAAACCTACATACATGGATTGTTAGTGAATATATGAGAAAGGAATAAGTACTATCACATATGATATGGTGATTGGAAGCCATAAATACTTAAACTAGATTATTGGGTGTGGTAGATTTTTTTGTAATGAGTTAATTAGTAAAATTTGGTAGGTGTGAGTTCATTGATGATTATAATGGTGCTAAGAAGGTAGTTTGTGGACAAAGGATGTTGTAGTATCTCTTTTTGGTGGTAAGTAGGTATTGTTGGATAAAGAAACACCATTACTAGAGGTAGTTGAATGCTATGCATTCTAGGTGTTTAATAAAATGCCAAAATGACCAAAAACCTTGAAATCTTTACTAATATTGGTCCAATTGAATTATGTTGATATAGATTGAAATTGTAAGAGTGGTGGGTGGTTTTTGTAGCACTAAAGAGATCCATGAAGGTATGTTGGCTAAACTACTCTCTTGGAATTGAATTCAATGATGTTTTCATCAGTTTCAAGTATGGTCGTTTCAAGTTCATTATTCTATGTTCCGAGTTGTTCTCAATAAATTTGATTGTCCCGAATAAGCAAAGTTTCGAGAATTAAGTATTCAAAACTTGTTCCGAATGTTCCTATCACATTATGTTATCCTTTGGGACTGTGTTCAAGAATGATATGTGTTAAAATGTTATGTCTTTGAGTTGTGTTTCAAATGAAGGTTATGATGCCAAATTGTGTGAGAAAACTCAATATGCTTAAAACGCTTAATTGCTCACATGTGTACCTAAAGTATTGATTGGAAATGTCTTACTTTTTCATAACCTATAAAGATGGTTGGAAGTGAAATAAGTGAATTAGGGATATAAAGAGTGGCCAAAGTGCCAAGAGTGAAAGTTATACTAGCGGCCAATGGTGACAATGAAATGAAATGATGTGAGAAATATTATGAAAGGAGCTTTGATTCAACTATTTCAATATTGACTTCGATAATAGAATTGCCTAAAAGCTTATGAACTCAAGTGATGTCCATATCTGGCTGTTTTAGCTAATGCTATGCTTTGTGAGTATTTCCAATGTGTTTTGCGTTCTTACATGTTCGTGAGTGGAAATTGTGTATTGTCCTTTTTAGGGAAAAGTATTTCAAGAATAAATTATGTGTTACTTGTGTATGATTTTAACTTGTGCTTTGATTCTCAATCAATTTACTCCAGTTCTTGAAAAGAAATCCATTGTGTTTAAAGCTTTCATTACTAATGAACTTAAAGTTGTGATTGTCAGAATATTCTATTTGTTGAATATTATGATGATGATCTATGAAAGGGAAGAAATAAATGTGTGGAATATGAAATACGGCCATTGTGCCGTGAATGAAGAATCATATGTATGGCCAATAGAGCCAATGAAATAATGATGTTGTAAGTATGTGAAAGTACCAATGAAGCTATATACGGTATGAAAGGTTATGAGGTAAAAATGCAATTTGTACTTTTGTTTCCTTTGTATGCAAATCAAAAATGTTTTTGGGAGTATCGATTGACACCGGGGAAGGGTAGGTTGAAATAACCTAATTCTGAAACTACATGTGTTGGTGTAGGAGTGGATTGTGATCATTCCCCCCTGTTTGGGATGAGATTGATGTGATAAAATTATTTCCCCTTGTTCAGGGTGAGATTGATGTGATAAAATTATTTCCCTTTATTTGGGATGAGATTGATGTGATAAAATTATTTCCCCTTATTTGGGATGAGATTTATGTGATAAAATTATTTCCCCTTAATTGGGATGAGATGATTTATATAAAGGGATGATGTCTCTAATGAGACGACCTAGCCGATCGGGTTGTGATCGGACGTCATGTCGCACACATTGTGGTGATTGTGCTAGAAATTATAATTGAAATTATGATTTTGGTTTATGTCTTCAAATAAGACGGCCTAGCTGATCAGGTCGTGATCAGACTCCGTGCTAGATTCAAGGTGGTATATTTTCACAGATATTGTGACTGAGATTGTGATTGTAGTTGATGTTTTCAAATAAGATGGCCTAGCCGATCAGGTCGTGATCGGACTCCATGCTAAAAGTACGGTGGTATTGGTATTGATAGGGATTGTGGTTGATATCTCTGATGAGATAGCCTAGCCGATCGGTTCGTGATCAGACTCCGTGCTAAAAGTACGGTGGTATTGCTATTGTGAATATTGGTACTGTGAACGATGGTATTGGTATTGTGAATATTGGTACTGTGAACGGTGGTATTGGTATTGTGAATATTGCTATTGTGAATATTGGTACTGTGAACGGTGGCAATGTATTGTGAATATTAGTATTGTGAACACTGATATTGTGAATAGTGGTATTGCGAACAGTGGTATATCGGTGCTAAAGATCTCCCAACTAAAAATAATATTATCTTTGTATCTTGGAAATTAATATGTTTTAACTTGGAAATTGGATATTATTGATTATTGATTGTTGTATTTATGGTTTTCCCTTTCTTACATTGGTATTCTATTTTGAAAGAAGACAGTTATCTTTACATACTAGTATTATTCCATATGTACTAACGTCCTTTTTGCCGGGGGCGCTGCATCTTTAATGGATGCATGTGATCCATCAGTGGGCAGCTTTGGTCCTCGTTAGTAGTCACTCTCTATTCAGTAGGTTTTGGTGAGCCCTACTCTATTCCGGGCCTGATGTCATTTGAGTTGTACATTGTGTTTTGAGGTATAGCCGGGGCCTTGTTGACGGCATTTCCATATCACTCTTATGTTTTACTTAGAGGCTCTGTAGACAAGTTGTGTGTGGTATATGATGCTGGGAATTGTACTAGAAATGTTGTTATTTGGCAAACATGTTTTTCGTTATATCTATAAACTTGTAATACTTTGGAAATTATGAATGAAGTTTCTAATGGAATGAAATGGGAGTTGTTAACAAAATATTTTTAGTATTTGATTATTCGAGTGCATCTCCTCTTTATTCATGGATGAGTTTGGATAGAAGAAAATCTAATAGGCTTGCTCAGCCGGGTTCACTTGATTGAGTGTCGGTCGCGCTCCCCGAGTTTGGGGCATGATAGTAACAGACTTATGAGGTTGGATATTTTTGGGCGAATCAAGGCTCGTTAGTACGATGATCCGCTCTTCCTGGTTCTTAGAGAGACGGTGCTATAGGGTGGTTCCAAGAAGGTTACTATCGTTGAGGATGGTTCTATGACTCTAAAGTCGCCTATGTGTTCCTAGTATTGATGGCTTGAGGGAGAAGTTTCGAAAGGAGGCATACAGTTCTCAGTAATCTATTCATCCAGGTGGTACGAAGATGTATCGCGATCTGAAGTAGCATTATTGGTGGTGGCGGATGAAGAAGGACATTGTTGAGTATGTAGCGAGATGCCTAAATTTCCAGCAGGTTAAGTATGAGCACCAGAGGCCATGTGGCCTATTTTCGCAGATGTTATACCGGAGTGGAAATGGGAGCGCATCACTATGGACATTGTAGTTAGGTTGCTGCGGACGTTGAGGAAGTTTGATGATGTTTGGGTCATTATCGACAGGCTAACCAAGTCAGCACACTTTATTCTAGCTGTAACTATGTACCTTTCCGAGATATTAGGCTAGATTTACATTCAGGATATTGTTCAGTTACACAGTGTGCCTATTTTCATCATTTTAGATAGAGGCTTTTAGTTCACTTCGCATTTCTAGAGAGCAGTACAGAGCTAGTTAGGTACCCCAGTAGAGCTCAACACATCCTTCCATCCACTGACTGATGGGCAGTCAGAGCGGACAATTCTGATTTTAGAGGATATGCTCAGAATGTGTGTGATTGATTTCGGAGGGCAGTGGGATCAATTCTTGCCCTTGGCCGAGTTTGCATATAGCAACATGTATCACTCCAGCATCGAGATGCCTCCATTTGAGGCTTTATATGGTCGGCGATGTCGTTCGCCCATCAGATGATTTGAGCCTGGCAAGGCTAGTTTATATGGCACTGATTTAGTGAAGGATGCCTTGGATAATGTAAAGTTCATTCAGGAGTGACTTCACACAGCACAGTTCAAACGGAAGAGTTACACTGATCAGAAGGCGCATGATTTATCATTTATGGTGGGCGAGAAAGTTCTCTTAAAAGTCTCACCGATGAATGGTATCATGAGTTTGGGAAAAAGGACAAGTTGTGCCCAAGGTTTATTGGCCCATTTGAGATATTGAGGCGAGTTGGGGAGGTTTCTTATTAGCTTGCTTTGCCTCCCAGTCTATGGGGATTTCATCCGATTTTTCATGTATCTATTCTCCAGAAGTACCAAGCCGACAGGTCGCATATGTTAAATTACAGCACGGTCCAGCTAGATGAGAGCTTGGGTTATGATTAGGAGCCAGTTGCCATTGTTGACAGACAGGTTCGCCAGTTGAGGTCTAAGAAGATTTCTGCGGTAAGAGGTCCAATTGAAGGGTTAACAAGTCGAGGAGGTGACTTTGGAGACTGAGGAGGACATATGGAGCAGATATCCACACTTATTCAGCACTCCAGGTATGATTCTAGACTCGTTCTAGGATGAATGCTTGTTTAAGAGGTGGAGAATGTAATGACCCGACCGGTCATTTTGCTTTCTAGATCCTCGTTCTCCTAATTAAGACTCCCCATATGTGCTTTTACTATTTTATGACTTGCGGGGATGGTTGGTTTGGATTTGAAAGGGTTCGGCTTGAAATAGAAACACTTGGTTCCTTAATAGTGGCTTTAGATGACCAAGTTTGACTTGAGTCAACATTTTGAAACAACCTAGGAACTGGTATTTGAAGGTTCCAATAAATGCATATGGTGATTCTATACTTGAGCATGTGTTCAGATCGAGTTTCGGGTGATCCAAGAACGTTTTAGCTCTTAATGTTGAAAGTTGGTGCATTGAAGGTTTTCAAGATCCTTAAATTTAGTTTGAAGTAGAGTTTGGTGTTATCGAGGTCCGTTTGGGTTTCCGAGCATGGGAATAGGTTTGTATGGTGATTTGTGACTTGTACACAAAAATTTGTGTTATTTCGAGTTGTCTAAGTATGATTCGACGTATTCGGAGCTAGTTAAAAAGTATGAAGTTCATAAGTTGCTTTAATTTGGTTTTGGGGTGTGATTCTTAGTTTCAATATTGTTTTACGAGTTTTGAGGGTTTGAGGAGGTCCATATTATGTTTATGGACTTGTTGGTGCAGTTGGAGGTGTTCCCGGGTGGCTCAGGTATGTTTCAGACCGTCCGAAGCAAAGTCCAAAATTGTTGAGTTGTTGGTTCTGGTTTCCTTCTGCACAAATGCGGAGATTCCCTCGCGTTCGCGATGAAGGAAATGGGGGCCGGGGGTTTTGTTCTACGTGTTCCCGACAGGAGGGTCGCGATCGAGAAGCTTTGGGGCACTGGCCTCCACCTTTGCTTTCCACTATTCACATTCGCGTAGAAGGCCTGGGCCTGGGGGATGGGCAAGCCAGATGCCCTTTGCATTTGCGAAGGGTGTCTTGCGTTTGCGATGAGAGGGTGGCTTAGTACATCGCGTTCGCATGAATATTCTCGTGATCACGAAGAAGCTTTTCAGGGCCGCCTAGGCAATTTTGCCTTCCCGATCGTGAGGGCATGCATTTTCGTGATCGCGAAATAGGAAGAACTGGGCAGAGACTTGTTTTAAATATGGACTTAGGCACATTTTATCTCATTTCACTTTGGGTTAGCTGATTTTTGAGCTCTTGGAGAGGGATGTTACACCTAGCATTGTAAGATAAGTAATTACTACTTAATATGAGCTTAATACATGAATTGTGGGTAGAGTTTAACATGTAAATTGTGCAAATTGTAGGATTTTGTTGAAAAACCTAGGTTTTGATAAAAATGAAATAAGACCATGAAATTGATTATGGAATTGGGTAGAAATTATATATTTGTGTTTGTGAGGTTATGGGTAACATTTATTTCTAAAACATTTTGGAATTCGGGCACATGGGCCCGGGGGTGAATTTTAGGAATCTTCCAAATTGGGTTGGGTAATTACTCTTATAGTTAAATTATAAATTTTTTGAGTATATATTGATTAGTTTGTAAAATCTTTGGCTAGTTTTGGATTGCTCGGCATCGATTTGAGGCTATTAGTGTGAATTGTGAACGGGAAAGAGGACTTGGGAACGAGGTAAGTCTCTTGCCTAACCTTGTAAGAGATAATTATCCTCGTAGGAATTTTAAATGGCCATTTGCTTATAATTATGGGTGTTACGTATGCACGATGTGATGAGAGTCCATACGTAACTAAAATCATGCTTATGTCCGGGTAGATTTAGGACTTTACCATATATTATTTGTATTATTTTCACACAACTTGTTAGTTTAATCACCTAAATTTATAATTTAAAATGGATAAAGGATTGTAAAAGAGTGAGCTTCAATACTTTGAGTTTTGGCGGAATACTTGACTGTTAGCGGAACTTATGCCTTCTTTGGGTATTATTTCTATGTAGTAGTCATTGATCGGAGTTTGTAGAGTATTCTCTATTTCTTATGGATCGGGCCAAATACCTCGGCAGTACATTATATGCATCTATGGTTCGCGTCGGTCGACCTTCGATAATGTACACACTATTATGGATCGGATCGTACGACCTCGACATAAATCGTGCGTGATATTGCTCGTAGTCCGATTATGCTTGATACTTCTTCCTTGATTTGAGACTTGAAAATTACTTGTTGTCTCTTATGTGTTAAAGACTTGGCTTGTGATAGTTAGAAACTTTAAATTGATATTATGTTTAAGAATCATTATTTACTGCTTCTTATTTCACTGTTATTACTGTATTTCATGACTATTTATGATTTCTATATTTATTTATTGACATTTAGTAAGTGTCGATGTCGACCTCTCGCCACTACTTCTTTAAGGTTAGACTAGATACTTACTAGGTACATGTTGTTTATATATTCACACTAAACTTCAGCATTAATCGTGCAGGATCTGAGACAGGTGCATCTGGTGGCCAGTCAGGCGTGTACCCCCGCTACCCGAAGACTTAGTGGTAAGGTGCTTCACATGCTCCGTTCTGCAGCACCCGGAGTCTCTTCCTTGTTATATTTATTTTTCTATCTATCTTACTCCAGACAGTAGTATAGGATATTTTATATATTCTACTAGTTTACTCGTTGTCATGACCCAAAATCTACTATACGCCGTGATGGCGCCCAACGTCACCGTTAGGCAAGCCAACGGTGAACTACCAACTTAATTATTCATTTTATTATTCTTGAAATCATGAATCTCATTAAATAAATAGAATAAAAATCTGGCACTCATAGAAACCTGTGCTTTTCTTTACCAAATTCCGAATATAAATAAATCATAAAGTGAAATGATAGTAATAATGTGAACTACAATAATAAACATCCACTAGGAACCCTCAAACCCGGTGTCACAAGTGCATGAGCATCTACTAGAAAGTACAATAATAATACAACATCTGTCTGGAATATAAGATAGATAGGATAAAGTAAATAATTATGACGCAGACTCTGTGTGCTGTACATCACACCTCACCATAAAGTCCCTTCGGCAGTTGCGCCTCTGCGCCCAAAAGTGTAACGCACCAGCCGGTTGTTTTGAGAGAATTATCTCTGAATCCCTATTTATTGCTTCCTCTATTTCATTTCGTGGTTACGTCACTTGCCGGGAGGTTTGGTTTTTGGTTTCAGAATGAAATGGGACACATAGTCTCTAAAATGGAAGTTTAAGTCGTAGGAATTGACCGTAGTTTGATTTGTGTGAAGACAACTCCGGAATAGAGTTATGACTATTCCAATAGCTCTGTAGGGTGATTGTGGTCTCATGAGCGTGACCGAATGTTGATTCGGAGGTTCGTAGCTCATTTCGGCGTTAATTCGCGAAAGTTAGAAACATTGGATGATTTTTGGAAAGTTTGACGGGGAGTGGAATTTTTGGTATCGGGGTCGGATTTCGATTCCGGAAGTTGGAGTAGGTCAGTAATGTAAATTGGGACTTGTGTGCAAATTTGAGATTAATCGGACCTGATTTGATAGGTTTCGGTATCGAATGTAGAAGTTAGAAGTTCTAAAGTTCTTTTGGCTTGAATCGCTGCGTAATTCATGCTTTTATCAATGGTTGATGTGGTTTTTGGCCTCGAGTAGGTCTGTTATGTGTTTTAGGACTTCTTGGTATATTCGTACGGGGGCCCCGGGTGTGATTCGGATTGAAACCGAAACAATTTGAGACTTTTGAAATCTGCTGAGTGTTGGGCTGTTTTGGTGTTTTTGCACCTGCGAAGGATTTGACCTCAGGTGCGGGCTCGCATAAGCGAGCTTTGAGTCGCAGATGTGGAGCTGGCTTTGCCCCGCAGTGGTTGCAGAAGCGGGATATTTTCCACAGAAGCGCCTTCGCTTCTGCAAGGGCAGGGGCGCAGAAGCGCTAGTGGTCGCAACTGCGGTCGCATTCCCGCACAAGCGGTCTCACAGATGCGGGCCCTTATCTACAGAAGCGGAAGACCTAGACTAGAGTTTTTTCCGCACCTGCGATGGGTTTTCCGCAGGTGCGGCATCGTATAAGTGATTTTTGGTCTGCAGATGCGGTTTAACTGGACAGAAAAGGCCTAAGTTCGAGGGTTTGATTTCATTCTCCATTTTTGGACCTAGAGAGCCCGGATTGAGGCGATAGTTTGAGGGATTTTCAGAGGAAACATTTGGGTAAGAATTTTTGACTCATTTTTTATTAATCTCCACTAATCTATCATCAAGTTCTTCATTTAATTAAGGATTTGGGTAGAGAAATGTTGGGGAAAATGGTGAAAGTTCTTAGATCAAAATTTTGGGTTTTGAAAAGCCAAATAAGGTCGAATTTGAGTAATTCTTGTATGGATGGACACGTTATCGAATGGGTGTTCGGATTTTGTGATTTTGATCAGGTTCCGAGGCATGGTCTCATGTCTACATTTTGGAGAGATTTTTCAATTCTTTTGCTAAAGTCTTAGTTTCATTATCTAAACTAGTTTCTTATATTTATAGTATTGCCTTTGGCTAGATTCTGGCCAAATCGGAGTTGGAAAGTTAAGGAAAAGGCGTTTTTATTGATTGATTGAGCGAGATTTGAGGTAAATGACTTGTCTAACCTTGTGGGTAGGGGGAGAATTCCCTTAGGATTTGGTATTGCTATGGTAAATTGTAATACGTGAAGGCCGTGTACGCGAGGTGACTAGTGCGTACTCGGGCTAAATGTTGAAAATTCAGGTTTTGTTAAATAGTTCCTTTTATTTCCTTAATGGAGTTACTCTAGCACGTATAGTCGTCATGTTTAGCCTAATGCCACATGTCTATGTGTCTTATCTCTTACTTGCAATTTGTGCAACATGCTTAGTTGGATTACCTGCTTCCTTGATTTTACATTTAGTCTTTAAATATAGGATTCGTTGGTGTAATTTCACTGTCCCATCGGTTATTTGTTGTATATTTACTTTTGGGTCTACAAGGTGATACCTCAGGAGCACCCCTGTTGCATAATTACCTTTTGGACTACGAGGCGGTACATCGGGAGTGCCCTTGTTGCATATTTACTTTTGGGACTATGAGGCGGTACCTTGGGAGCGCCCCTATTATGTATTTACTTTTATGACTATGAGGCAGTACCTCGGGAGCGCCCCTGTTGTTTATCTCCATTTGTTGTGTTGTTATTGGTGTTGTTGTTTATTAACTTGTAAGAATCTTGTTTTTCCTCACGTGTTGTAGTTGTCTTCTTGAATCCCGCGTAGTTGTCTTACTGTAAATTTACATTGTTTGCTTCTCAGTCATTTTATTATATTATTATATCTTCTGCCTTGCTTCCTATTATTTCTAGTAGGGCCCTGACCTGACCTCGTCACTAAACTACTAAGGTTAGGCTTGGAACTTACTAGGTACCATTGTAGTGTACTCATACTACACTTCTGCACATTGTTTTGTGCAGATCCTGGTACTGCTTACCAGACTAGGTACCACTGAACTAGCTCGTACGTGGAGACTTCAAGGTATATCTATCAGCGTCCACAAACCTCGGAGTCCTCCTCTATCTTTATTATGTTGTTTTCCTCATTCCTCATTGGACTCTGATGTATAGAGGTTGAGGTTGAGTTTCAGCTGTATATTCTATTTTTCTGCATAATTGTTAATCCTACCTAGTCTTAGTGACTAAGTGTCATCAGGACATCCAACGGAGGGAAATTAGGGTCGTGACAAGTTGGTATCACATCACTAGGTTCATAGGTGTTGTGAGTCTCAAGCAGGTTTAGTAGAGTCTCGTGTATCAGTATGGAGACGTTTGTGCTTATCTTTAGGAGGCTAAGGAACTGTTAGGAAAAGTTTCACTTCTTTGATTCCTAATCGTGCCAAATGTTTTATTCGGATTCTAAATTTTTGTATTTCTATTCTCTAACAGATAGTGAGGATACGTACAGCTAGATCAGATGACCATACACTTGATCCCCTTACTAGAGCCGCGAGAGGCCAGGGTCGGGGTAGAGGTCGAGGACGTCTGCGTGGTGCAGCCAGAACATACGCATGAGCTGCTATAAACGAGCCACGGGTAGCTCCAGTTGGATGGCAGGCACCTGAGATGCCTGTTACTACACCTGCCCTCCAGGAGCCTCTCGCCGAGTTTCTGAGCATGTTCAGTACCTTGGCTCAGGAAGTATTGATACCACTTGCTCCTGCCATATCTTAGGTTGGAGGAGGAGCAGAGACTTCTGCTGCCCGTACCCCAGAGCAGCGAGTCCAGGTCGACCAGGTTCCTGAGGTCATACTAATGTTGCCAGTAGCTCCAGTTCAGCCCGAGGTTAGGGCAGCAGTTTCTGAAGGGGAGCAGCTCAAGCTAGAGAGGTACAAGAAGTGCCACCCTCCTACTTCCAGCGGCTTGGCATCAGAGGATTATTAGGGTTTTCTTGAGGAGTTCCACTGTATCTTTCGTACTATGGGTGTTGCGGAGTTTAGAGGAGCGGCCCATCAGTGGTGGCAAGCATATGAGTTGGGTAGTCCGGCCGAGGAAAATCCATTCACTTGGACACATTTCTCATATATGTTCTTGAGGGAGTATGTCCCCAGAGTCTCAGGAATGTATGGTGCGCAAAGTTTGAGCAGTTGCGCTAGGGTTCTATGACCATGTTAGATTATGCGATCCGGTTAAGTGATTTGGCCAGGCATCCACAGCCTTGGTTACTACTTCTCGGGAGCGGGTTCGTAGATTTATTGAGGGGCTCAACCCTAATATCAAATTTAGCATGGCCTGAGAGTTCGAGATGGACATCGCATACCAACAGGTAGTGTGTTCGCCAAGATATTGGAGGGTATGTTGACTCGGGAGAGAGAGGAGAGGGAGGCCAAGAGGTCTTGAGAGTCTGGCATGTATAATGGTACTCATGCCCTAGCTGCAACCCGTCAGGGTAGGGGCTATATGGGTCACACTATTCATTTAGCACTTTCATCCGCCAACAGTACCCGGCCACTCCCAATACCCAGGCTCCTTATTATGCATTACCATTGTCTAGTGCACCTCCTGCATGGGGTTCTTCCAACGACTAGTCCAGACGATCAGGCCCGAGCCAGTACCAGACTCAGGAGGGGTGAACCTCCATCGACCACTCAAGTACCGCGTGCTCCACCGAGTCCTCTAGCTATGGTTACAGCACCAGTTACCACTCCACCTTCACAGCCATCTCAAGGTAGAGGTCGCCCTAGAGGGGGAGGCCAAGCTAGATACTATGCTCTTCCTGCTAGGACGGAGGCAGTTGCATCTGATTCTGTCATCACAGGTATTGTTCCAGTCTATCATAGAGATGCATCAGTCTTATTTGATCCAAGCTCCACTTATTCCTATGTGTCATCTTATTTTGCTCCGTATTTGGGTGTATCCCGTGATTCTTTGAGTTCTCATGTCTATGTGTCTAAATCCGTAGGAGATTCTATTGTTTTGACCATGTGTATCGATCGTGTTTGGTTGTTCTTAGTGGTTTTGAGACCAGAGCGGATTTATTGCTACTGAGTATGGTTGATTTTGATGTTATTTTTGGCATGGACTGGTTGTCTCCCTATCACGCTATCATTGATTGTCAAGCCAAGATGGTGACGTTTGTTATGCCAGGTCTACCGCGGCTAGAGTGGAGAGGTACCTTAGATTATGTTCCTAGCAGGATTGTCACATCTCTAAAGGCTCAGCGGATGGTTGAGAAGGGGTGTGATGCATATATAGAATATGTGAGGGATGTTAGTACTGGCACTCCTATCGTCGACCCAGTTCCGATAGTGAGGGATTATCCATACGTATTTACGGCGGATAATCTGGGCATGCCGCCCGACAAAGATATCTACTTTGGCATTGATTTGTTAGCGAGTACTCAACCCATTTCTATTCCACCCTATCGTATGATCCCAGCAGAGTTGAAATAGTTAAAGGAACAGTTGCAAGAGTTGCTTAATAAGGGATTCATTCGGCCGAGTGTGTCGCCTTGGGGTGCACCAATATTATTTGTAAAGAAGAAGGATGGTTCTATGCGGATGTGTATTGATTATCGCCACTTGAACAAGCTTGCAATGAACAACATGTATCTATTGCCACATATTGATGACCTATTTGATCAGCTTCAGGGTGCCAGAGTGTTCTCTAAGATCGACTTGCATTGAGTCTATCATCAGTTGAAGATTTTGGATCCAGATATCCCAAAGACTACTTTCAGGACTCGCTATGGTAATTACGAGTTCCTTGTGATGTCTTTTGGACTAACCAATGCCCAGCAGCATTCATGCACTTGATGAACAGTGTATTTCAGCACTATCTTGACTCTTTTGTCATTTTGTTTATTGATGATATTCTAATGTACTCACGGGGTCAGGAGGATCATGAGCATCACCTGAGGACTGTGCTTCAAACCGTGAGAGAAAAGAAGTTATATGCAAAATATTCGAAGTTTGAATTCTAGCTAGATTCAGTGGCATTTTTTGGTCATGTAGTATCGAGTGGGGAGATCAAGGTAGATCCGAAGAAGATTGAGGCAGTGCAGTGTTGGCCCAGACCTTCCTCAACTAAAGAGATCCGGAGATTTCTTGGTTTGGCAGGGTATTATAGTCTATTTGTAGAGGGTTTCTCATTTATTGCAGCACCTATGACTAGATTGACCTAGACGAGAGCTCCGTTCAGGTGGACCAAGGAGTGTGAGGAGAGATTTCAAAAGTTCAGTACTGGTTTGACGACAACCCTAGTGTTGGTATTGCCTACTAGTTCGGGATCCTATACAGTGTATTATGATGCATCGCGCATTGGTCTCGGTGCGGAGTTGATGCAGGACGGTAGGGTGATTGCCTACGCGTCTAGACACCTGAAGGTGTATAAGAAGAACTATCTTGTCCACGACCTCGAGTAATCAGCCATTGTTCATGCCTTGAAGATCTGGCGGCACAATTTGTACGGTGTCCTTTGTGAGGTCTACATTGATCACCGGAGTCTACAGCATCTGTTTAAACAGAAGTATTGTAACTTGCGACAGCGGAGATGGTTGAAGCTGCTTAAGGCTTATGACATCACCATTCTCTATCATCCCGGGAAGGCCAATGTAATGGGGCCGATGCTTGAGTCTCAAGGAGGAGAGTTTCGGCAGTTTAGCATATCTACTAGTAGTAGAGAGGCCATTAGCCTTGGACATTCAGGCCTTATCCAACCAGTTTGTCAGATTGGATGTTTCCGAGCCAAGCAGAGTTTTGGCTTATGTGGTTTCTTGGTCTTCTATTTATGATCGTATCAGAGAGCATCAGTATGATGACCCCCATCTGCTTTTCCTTAAGGACACAGTTCAGCACGGTGATGCCAAAGAGGTCACTATTGGAGATGACGGTGTATTATGGATGCAGGACATGCTATGTGTGCCCAATGTAGCTAGTTTGTGTGAGTTGATTCTTCAGGAGGCTTATAGTTCGTGGTACTCCATCCATCCAGGTGCCATGAAGATGTATCAGGACTTGAGGCGACACTATTTGTGGAGGCGGATGAAGGACATAGTGGGATATGTAGCTTAATGCTCAAGTGTCACATTAGAAATATTTGTGCGTAAACATTCAAATCATTGTCTTGTTGATAATTCATAAGTGTTGTGGGTAATTGTTGGTCCCAATTGATGTGTGATTGATGCATCTTAGATTAGCTGGAATAACTCTTAACTTGTGGAGGTGGGAATTACCTTATTTACTTGAGGACAAGAAAAAGCTTAAGTTTAGGGGAGTTGATAAGTGGGGATTTTGACTACTTATTAGCGCCTTTTAGCTTTCGTTTTAGCCCAAAAGCGTCTAATTGTGTTCCCAAAAACTGATACAATATGCTTAATTGCAGGAGTATTGGAAAATGAGCCACTAAGATGAAATCAAACTCATGAAGGAGTGATATGAACTTAAGAAAAAAAAACAGGCACAGAAGCTCAAAGTGCAGACCGCAGAATGTGAAGGCAAGCTTATCAGAGACAAGTGCAAAGTGCGGTCTGCGCATGAAATGTGCAGCCGCAGAAGCTAAGCAAGATTAGAAGTTCAGAGAGTTCTCAATTCAAGATAAAAGGAAGTGCGAACTGTACAATTATTGGGGGGACGCAGAATATCAGTTGTGCGGCCGAAACTGCATTTTTGTGGTCCGCAGAAGAGCCATGTGTGGTCGCACTCAAAAATGTGCGGACCACAGAAAGAGAGAGATGCGGTCGCGGTTCAGAATTGTACGGCCTCAAAAGTCTAATCCTGTCAAGCTAAGGAAAATTGCGGACCATACATGGAATTATGCGGCCGCAGAACCTCTGATAGGGCAATTTTGTCTGAAAATTCTAGCACTGTATAAATAGAATAGTTTCATTTTTTAGGGAAACTTTTGTAACTTTTGACATCAGTAGCCATTTATTGCCTCTTTTCGTAGTTTTAGCTATTTTTAGCTTTTTGAATATTAGTTTTATCATTTTAGTCATTAATATGGTTTTAATTATCACTTCTTCTTCTTTATCTTCTAATTTAAGCATGAGTAGCTAGATTTTCACTAGGGTTGTGACCCAACCCTAGTGTGTGAACTTGAAGGGTGTTTGATTTATTGCTTGTTTATGGTTGGGTGTTGATTATCTAGCCTTGTTCTTGATTTTAATTGAATATTTAATGGTTGCAAATATTATTTCATGCCTAATTGACTCGGTCTATACTTGAGAAAGAGAGACATAGTCTAGAAAAACTTGGCTAGCAAGAATTGGGTCAATCGAGAGATTGATAAACCCAATTAAAGGGTTGAATAAAGAGATAGTAAAACCCGACTTGAGCTTATTATCAACTGATTTGTTCAATACCCATTTGGACTTGAGAAAGCCAAATTGGGCAAAATCACTCTCTGACCGAGAGGTATTGAGTGGGTATTTGAGTGTTGATGGCTATAATACACCCCGACCAATAAAACAAGCTTTAAGGCTTACAACCCATTAAGCGAACACTTAGGTGAAGGTCATAGCCCTAGGCCTTTTATATCATTTGAAAAACAACCAAAAACAATTTCCTAGTTTAGATTCTTAGTTTGTAATCTTAGTTTAAAATTAGTCCTAGAAACGACCAAAGTTTATGGAAGTGCATTTTGAGATAATTCAAGTTCATACACTATAATATATATCCCTAAGACCCATTCATAGCTCCCTGTGAAAAATCGACCCTAACTCCTTGTTGGTATTACTATTGCATCGACCGTTTTCATATCCTCAAATAGAGGAGTGAAATTGGACGAGATCAATTTTTGGCGCCGTTTCCGAGGAGCTAAATAGAGGTGTTAACTATATATTTATATGTGTTTTTTGAAATATCTTCTTTTCCTTCCTTGTTACTAACGTGTGACTATTGTAGGTGTATTGATGGCAAATAACGAGTTCAGAAACATAGTCGTGGGGGATGTGGACGTTGATGATGATACAATGGATGAGGTCCCTCTGGAACCTCAAGCCAATAGACAAGGCCGACCGCCTCAATAAAATGTGCCCGTTCCACCCCCACCTCCACCACAAGCGGCTCCATACCGGGTGTTGCCGAATGAAGGGTATGGAAGTGCTATAGTCGCACCCCTTATTAGGGAAACTTTAAAATAACCAATGTGATGCTCACTTTGCTCAAGAAACTAGGGTTCTTCACTGGTGCACCGGGTCAAAATGTATATAAACATTTGAAGGGGTTCGTTAATACGTGTTGGGGAAACAAACAAACAAATGTCTCAGAGGATGCTTTGAGGCTAAGGCTTTTTCCCTTCTCTCTATGGGGGAAAGCTTTATATTAGTTGGAACGTTTGCCAAATCATTCCATTCGTATGTGGGATGAACTTACAGAGAAATATATTTCAAAGTACTTCTCTCCCGGGCACATGGCTATTCTTTTGTATGAATTTCTAGCATTCTAGCAAGAGCCTAATGAACCACTACACTAGATATGGGAAAGATATAGGACAATGGTGAAAGGGTGTCCCAACAATCATATGACGGAGAACATGATTCAACAAACTTTCTATCGGGGGATCAATACCAACAACCAACGTGTAGTGAATCAACTTGCCGGTGGGAACTTCATGACTACGCCTTATGCGGAGGCGTGTGAGGTTTCGGATGAAATGGAGGATACTTCATCGGCGTGGCAATCTAGAGCCAATGACCAACAAGGTGATCCAAATGTGATTCTTCTTCATAAAATGTTACATGACCATGGGCAAGCAATAGCCGAGTTGACAACCACCATGAACCAATTAGCAAAGGCTCAACTTCAACAAGTGCAAAACCTGAGGCAAGTCAATGCTATGGAGGGAGTAAATATAATGGTAAACAAAAGAAGACCAAGAAGTCCACAAGTCAACAAAGAATGGACAATTTTGTACAAGATGATAGTGGGTTTGATCAAGGAGATTCTTAAAATGATCAAGATGAATAGGTCCAATATGTGAACAACTTTCAAGGGCAAAGAAAGAACTACCAAGGCCCTAGTCAACAACAATGGAGACCTTCGACTAATCAAGGCAATTGGAATTCTAGCAATCAAGGAAATTGGAATAGTGGAAAAAATCAAGGCAATTAGAATGGAAGCAATAACCAAGGGAATTGGCAAAACAATAATAATCAGGTAAATTGGGGAGGCAACAACCAAGGCGGGTGGAACTACAACCAAGGAAATCGGGGGTCGGGTCTTTAAAGGCCCCCTATGTACCAACAACCGAGTAACCCACCTCCTTATCCTTCTCATGATCCTAGTTCCTCCAGCAATGAAATGGGTCATATTGAGAACATGTTCAAGCAAATGATGGAGAAGAATGCTGATTCTGATGCCCAACTTGCTTCACACAACACAGCAATCCGTAACTTAGAAGTGCAAATGGGTCAAATCTCTCAAGCTTTAGATTCGTGTCCTAAAGGGGCACTACCAAGTGATACGGTAGTGAACTTGAAGGGTGGGAACATTACAGGTCATGCCATGTCCGTTACTACAAGAAGTGGAAAAGGTGGGAATGCACCTACCTCAAGCTAAAAGCAACTTGTGGAGGATGAGCAAGTGGTAGAAGAAGAGAAGATCCCGAACAATGTGGTGCAAGCAAATGATGAAGTGCGGATTAATAATGATGACACGGTGGAAGAGACTCAAGAGGATGTGAACCTGTCTAGGGATCATGTGATTGACATATCGGAAACGGTAGTGCAAAACGCTAAGGTACCATTGCCTAAGCCACCTCCTCGCTATCCTCAAAGGCTTGCCAATAAAAATGGCGAGAATCAATTCAAGAAGTTCATTTATATGATGAAGAGTCTCTTTATAAATGTGCCATTAGTTGAAGCTTTGGAGCAAATGCCCGGATATACTAAGTTTATGAAATACTTGATGACAAAGAAGAGATCGAAGAATTTTGAAACTATCAAAGTCACTCACCAAGTGAGTGCAAATGTGCATTCGATGGCTCCAAAGTTTGAATATCCTGGTGCTTTCACAATTCCTTGTACCATTGGAAGTGCCAAATTTTCAAAAGTTGTATGTGACCTTGGGGCAAGTATCAACTTACTGTCTTATTCGGTTTTCAAAACATTAGGAATTGGGCAACCAAGATCCACATCTATGAGATTACAAATGGCCGACCGTACAATGAATAGATTGTTGGGGTGATTGGGGATGTATTGGTTTGGGTTAACAAGTTCATTCTCCCGGTGGATTTTGTGATTCTTGATTGTGAAGTGGACTATGAGGTGTCGATTATTCTTGGTAGACCTTTCCTTGCTATGGAAAAGGCTCTTGGTGATGCGGAAGCCAGTGAACTCTCTTTTCAGGTGGGTGATGAAAAGGCGGTGTTCCGCGTGTGCAAATCTATGAGGAAACCAAATAGAAATGAAGTGTGTTCGTTCGTGGACTTGGTGACCGATGTGATTATTGATGATACAAGTTTCACGATTAATGTGGGTGACATGTTGGAGGCCGTTTTGCTAAATGTTGATGATGAGGAAATGGATGGCTTCATGGAATGTGTAAATTCTTTGCAAGGGATGGGGTCATACAATTATGCAGCTCGGAAACTTTCCTTGGATCTCAAAAATAGGAAAACTCTTCCTACAAAGCGTTCGATTGAAGAGCCTCCTATCTTAGAGTTGAAGCCATTGCCTCCACATCTCAGGTATGAATTCCTTGGCCCTTGTTCTACTTTACTGGTTATTCTTTCCTCTTATTTGACTAACGTGCAGGTTGACTCTACAGTGGCGATGCTCCACAAGAGAAAGAAAGATATTGGGTGGACTTTGGCGAATATTAGGGGAATAATCCCCGCATTTTGCATGCACAAGATTCATTTGGAGGAAGATGCCAACCTCTATTGAACATCAAAGGAGATTTAATGAAGCAATGCAAGAGGTGGTCAAAAAGGAGATCATAAAGTGGTTGGATGTCGGGGTTATCTACCCCATTCTGACAATTCGTGGACTTCTCCGGTGCAATGCATTCCGAAGAAGGGGGCATAACTGTGGTCACTAATGATAAGAACGAGATGATTCCAACAAGAACGGTGACCGGGTAGAGAGTGTGTATGGACCATCGGAAGCTAAACAAAGTCACAAGGAAAGACCATTTCCCACTACCCTTTCTTGACCAAATGCTTGATAGGTTGGCCGGCCGGAAATTCTATTACTTTCTAGATGGATATTCGGGCTACAATCAAATCCTTATTTCCTCGAAAGATCAAGTGAAAACAACCTTCACTTGTCCCTATGGCACTTTCACTTTCAAGCGGGTGCCATTTGGCTTATGCAATGCACCGGCAACTTTTCAACGGTGTATGATGGAAATCTTTATGGATGACTTTTCGGTAGTCAGGGATTCCTTTGATGATTGCTTGACAAATTTGGATAAGGTTTTGGCAAGGAGTGAAGAAATGAACTTGGTGTTGAATTGGGAGAAATGCCATTTCATGGTCGAGGAGGGTATTGTCCTTGGCCATAAAATTTCAAAGAAGGGAATAGAGGTCGACAAGGCAAAAATAGAGGTGATTTCTAAACTTCCACCTCCAACATCCGTGAAGGGCGTGAGAAGTTTCTTGGGTCACGCGGGGTTCTACCAGCATTTCATAAAGGATTTTTCCAAGGTGGTGAAACCGTTGTGAAAGCTTTTGGAGAAAGATGCTAAATTTCACTTCAACGATGATTGCATGAGAGCATTTGAATTGCTCAAGTTCAAGTTGACAACTACTCCCATTATCACCGCCCTAATTGGAGCATTCCTATTGAGCTTATGTATGATTCTAGTGATGTGGTGGTTGGCACAGTTTTGGGGCAATGTATCAACAAGATCTTTCATTTGGTCTACTATACTAGTAAGACAATGAATGATGCCCAAGTCAATTACATTGTGATCGAAAAAGAGCTCCTTGCCATTGTATTTGCTATTGAGAAGTTCCGCCCGTACTTGATGGGTGCAAAAGTGATTGTCCACACAGATCATGTGGCATTTTGTTACCTTATAAGAAAGAAAGATTCCAACGCCTGGTTGATGAGATGGGTGCTTTGTTGCAAGAGTTTGAAATAGACATCCAAGACCAAAAAGGAAGTGATAACCAAGTGGCGGACCACTTGTCTCATTTGGAGGAGAAGGGGAGGCAGCATGATGGCCTTGAAATCAATGACTCATTCCCCGATGAGAAACTCTTATCCATTTCAATGAAAGAGGTGCCATGGTTTGCGGATCTAGCAAATTGTCTTGTGAGTGGTATCATCCTGGATGAGTTCTCTTCAAACCAAAATAAGAAGCTCAAACTGGATTGTCAAGACTATTGTTGGGATGAACCATACCTTTTCCGAATTTGTACGGAAGGAGTGATTAGAAGATGTGTACTGGAGGAGGAACAATGTGAGATTCTTGGGGCTTGTCATTCTTTGCAATATGGTGGTCACCATAGTGGAGCAAGCACGGCGGCCAAAGTGTTACATTGCAGTTTCTATTGGCCCACTCTTTACAAGGATGCAAGTGATCTCGTCAAGAGTTGTGATGAATATCAAAGGGCCAGTGCAATCTCAAAGAAAAATGAAAAGCCCCTCAGCACCATTTTGGAGATTGATATTTTCGATCTATGGGGTATTGACTTCATGGGTCCCTTTGTGGGTTCTTGTGGAAACACCTACACTTGGTAGCTGTTGATTATGTGTCAAAAAGGGTTGAGGCCATTGCTCTACCCAACAATGAAGCAAGCAGTGTGGTGGCAGTTTTTGAATAAGAATATTTTCACAAGGTTTGGTACTCTGCGGGTTATCATAAGCAATGGGGGGTCGCATTTTTGTAACAAAGCTTTTGACACCTTACTTAGCATATATGGTGTCACTCATAAAGTTATGTCTACCTATCACCCTTAAGCAAGCGGTCAAGTGGAAGTCTCCAACCAGGAGATAGAGAGTATTTTGTCCAAAACAGTGAATGCTAATAGGACGGATTAGTCAAAGAAGCTTGATGATGCACTATGGGTTTATCAGACTGCTTTCAAAACTTCTATAGGGATGTCTCCATACCGGTTGGTGTTTGGCAAAGCTTTTCATCTTTCGGTGGAACTTGAGCACAAGGCCATGTGGGCTTTAAAGAAGTTAAATCTTGATTGGGATGCAGCTTCCACCTTGCGGGTTGCACATTTGAATGAATTAGATGAATTCTGGTACCATGCATATGCAAGTTCGTCCTTGTACAAAGAAAGAATGAAGTACCTTCATGACAAATACATCCGAAATAGGGAATACAAGGTGGGTGATCTTGTTTTGTTGTTCAACTCACGATTGAAGATGTTTCCCGGAAAGTTGAAATCCAAATGGAGTGGTCCCTTTAAAATTGTGGGTGTGATACCTTTTGGTGCATTGGATTTGAAGAACAAAAATAATGAGGTATTTCGAGTCAATGGTCACCGGATGAAGCATTATTTGGGACAAGCTAATGATGGCCACGTGGTGGCAGTGATTCATTTGAAATGATGTAATCTTTATCGTGTTGCGTCGTTAAATCAGGCGCTTCTTAGGAGGCAACCCATGTTTCTTTTTCTTGTTCTTTTTCTTCTTATTTAGATAGGTCTTATTTTGTGCTAACTAGTTTTGAAGTGTGTTGCAGGAATGATTGTGCTTTACAGGGACTGTGCTCAGAAAAATTGGCTAAGTATGGAAAAAGTGCAGACCGCACAATTTTGAACGCCATAATAGAAAGGGATCTGTGGCCGCACAATTCTTGTGCGAACCGCACAACTTGAGATGAAAAATTGCACACTCTCTGAAGTTTGTTTGGCAGAGAAATGGCCATTGTGCGGCCGCACAAGGATCTCTACAATCTGCACCAGAATGTGCAGTCGCACAAGGAATTCTACGGACCGCAGATCAACAAAGGGTAAATACACATCAGGTAAAAGAGTGCGGACCGTAGAAGGAATTATACGGCCACACTCGTCTCTTGAACTTTTGGCCAACCCTGTAGGTATAAATAGTAGGCTTCACTCTACTTTTGAAACTTTACAAACTCTGAGAAATTAAAACAAAGGAAAAAATAGTGCACTCGACTGATTCACTCATCTAACACTTAATTCAACACCTTTGATCCTTCCTTAACACCATTTCATCACTGGTATGTTCAAATCATTTCTAGAATGTTTCAATTTTCTTAATTTAGTTCATAATTTGTTACTTATTTTTAGACCATCTGTCAAATTCATATCCCTGTGGACTGTAGATTGTGTTGGGTAAACTCTTAGTTGCTATTTGGGGAATGGGTAATTGGTTTAACATGTTTAATTGCTTCTACCATGTCCAATTTGTGCATAACAATTGAAACCCTAAAGCACTATGCCCGATTTGATTTTTAAATGTGCGGTCACACAAGGAATTACGCGGTCTGCAAAATTGCTTGCTTAGGAAATTTGGTTAGGCAAAAGTGCGGACCGCACTTGAAATTGTGCGGTTCGCAGAAATTCAATCATAGCCGTAGAAAAGTAAGTGCGGCCGCAGATCGGGGCATTCTCAGTCTTCAGAGAGTTGCCAGTTTTAAGGACTTCAATGTACGGTCGCACTCAAAACTGTGCGGTCTGCACTTAAGATGTGCAGCCGCACTCAAAATTATGCGGACCACGATTTCATTTCTGCAGCCGCACTTTCAAACTGTGCGGTACGCATTACCAGACCTATGGCCGCAATTGTAATTTTGTGGACCGCACTTCCCCACCCTGCAACATGTTTTGTTCTGCAAATTTTCTACTTACCTGCACTTGAACTAGAACTGACTCTTATTGCTATTTTGTGCAGAATATGGTTAGATCACGTGGTTGTGGTGATACATCAAAGGGGAGGGGTGAATCTTCCAGAGGCAGAGGCAAAAGCACTTTACCCCTCGCCCTCCAAAAAGTAATCATTAAGAAAACCACAGTAGGCCGAGGTAGACAGTCGGAGCCCCCCAAATCAAGTTCATATGCCCCGTCTAGGGAAGCATCGGAGGGCAATTCATTACAAGAGTAGCTTGCTATGTAATCACAGCCACAGCAGCCAGCGGACAGATACCAACTGAGAAATGAGCCTACCTCTTCTGAGAGTACTTCTGAGGGATTGGAAGGGAACAGTCAGGCTTTGGAGCCTTCATCTACACATGCCCCCAATGTACCAGCTACTACAGTGGATATGGATGATATCCCGGATGATGGACGAGGGGGCGATACCAGAGTTTCTGGTCTTGAGAGGTTGAAGAAGAAAGAAATCTGGGAAGATAGGTTCGTCAGTCTAACTGCATTCAATATATTTCGAGAGTGGTGGCCGTCGAGATCGCTCACTCTTGAGTGATAGTTCTTATTGAAAGACCTTGAGAAATACAAACCAGCAGTGCTGAGGCAGTTCAGAAAGAGTAAGGGGTGGACATGGTTCACTCAAGATGTGGTAGATGCCAAAGAGTACTTGGTCCGGGAATTTTACGCCAATGTGGCACACATAAAGAAGGAGAGCAAAGTGACGAAAGTGAGAAATCTGAAAGTGAGGTTTGACCAGACCACCCTGAACACATACTTAGGGTGGGAGGATGTGGAGCTGGTGAAATACTTGGAAAAGATGGATATGGGCGATGCAGCTCGCCCATGGCTAACTGAGCTTTTGGTAGCTCCGGGACCACCACCACCATGGATCACAGCAGGGATTCCAATTCAGCTGAACAACCTGAATTTTGAGGCAAAGGGATGGCACACGTTTGTGTGTAGTAGAATAGACCCATGCCGGAATGAAACAAATCTACCAATCCCGCGAGCAGTGCTAGTCGCCTCGATCATGGCCGTGTACCCAATCAATGTGGGTGTCGTGATGTCGGTCAACATGTCCTTGGTTCCCAGGCAAGGTGACACCTCCTACTCGTACCTCAACACTATCACTGATTACCTTACAAATGCGGGGGTGGAACCAAGGGATTTTGACACCAAGGTGAGGTCGAATAAGCCTTCCTCGTGGTATTCTTTGATGGATGGTGGAAACCCAAAGAAGAAGGGTCAGCCCTCTACTACTGCAGGCCAGTCTGATGAGCCTGTCGGGGTATCTCCTAGGACAGTTGACATGCCATTTACTTCAGCAGATCCTTCTGATAGTGCAGCAGCTATGCCTCCACCTCTTTCTTCAAGTCCTTCAGCATTAGTGTCTTCTACATCGGTTTTGAAGTCGGTGCCCATGCCCACTCATCCACTATCTATGTTGTGGGTCTCCCACACATTGGCGAGGCTTAACAACTACATGCATATAGCCACAACAAAACTAACTAACATATCCAGTGTTGTTGCAGCATAGTCATCCATCGCGGCACCCAGGATTCCTTCGACGGTGGAGGACACATTGAAGAAGATCTTGGAGAAGCAGACCACCATCATGAACACCTTGGTAGCATATGGATCAGTGATTGAGGGCTGGGGAATCATGTAAAGAAAATGAGTAAATCCCAGGCGTCCAAGAAATCAGTTGACATGTTGAGGATAGAGGTGACCAAGATAGCAACAGCTGGGGAGCTTCCATTCGATTTGCTCATAGGGTCAGACCCACCAGCATCAGCAGCTCCAGCAGCACTACCTATTCCAGTGGCACCATTTGGCCAGTCTGAGGAGCCAGACATAGCTGCCGACACTGCTGAGGCGGTGCGTCAGATGTTCACCAACCCAATTACTCCCAGAACCGGAGATGATGAGATCCAGTTAGAGGAGACCGAGGGCGGTGATGCTACTATGGACACAGAGATGTCCAAGGCCACATATGGATTCCTCTTTACTCTTACATTTCCTTATTCTTATTTTGTTAAGCATTGAGGACAATGCTTATTTTTATTCGGGGAGTGGAGTCTATTTGATATTTGGATAATTTGACATTTGGTTTGTAATAACTGATAACATTTTCTTTTCTTTTTCTTTGTATTATGTATATATTCTTCACTCTCTCTATTAATGTATATATTTTTTCTTTTCCTCTCTCATTATGTATATTCATTTATGCTTTGTAGCTTCTTTATTTTGTTTTCTTATTAGTGAATGTTTAATTCAGTAGTTTCTTGTTTAGTCTAATAACTTCTTTTTAATTTTGTAGCTTTTTTTATGTTTTTAGTGGTCAACAAGCCTTTGATTTTATTAATGCCACTGTTCTTTCCAAAGGTAATTTTTGTGTGAACCGGGTGATTCTTCCCAACGATGGATGGCATGACAACCTTCTTAAGGGATTGAGTCCATTTTTGGTGTTCAGGTAAGAATAGTAGTAATAATGAATAAAAAGACCTAATTGAGCTAATCTCAAAGAGTAAAACATGCTTCACTTGGTACCAACACACTTAACTATGTGCTTATGGATAAAAACAAGGTTTTGGAAAAAGAAATAGCTCTAGTCAGTGACCTTGTGACTCTTGTGTTGACTTAGGTAATCATCGAGTTGTTTAGTCAAGGCATAGTGATTTTCAATCTTGAATATGGTCATTGTGGGCCCTCGACTCTATTTTTCTTTAACAATCCAGTTGCGTGACAGGTGAGATATTTTTATTGCAAGTCCAAGTACCCGTGCAAATGGTCTAGAACTTGCACTGAATGTGTTTCTAGGCGAAATTTTAAGTTTTGCTTGGCTTGACAAGTGATTGTAGGCTCTCCTTGACCCGTTTGAAATTTTCCATGACCCACCAATATTGTTATCCCTAGTCAACCCATTTAAGCCTAAAACCTTTCTCATTTGATAACCATGTTACAAGTATTTACCCGTTTTTGAAGTAACCCTCTCTTGGCACCCGAGCTTCCCTTAACACTCTTGAGAAAGCATTGGGTAAAACGTAAGTTTGGGGGAGAGACAAGGAGTTTGAAAAATGTATAAAAGCACAAAAAGAGAAAAGAAATGAATAAAAGGAAAGGCAAGAAAAAAAGAAAAAAAGAACAAAAATGCAAAAAGAAAGTGAATAAGTTGAAGTGTTGAAGGGATTCAAAGAAATAGTAATGATGAAAAGCATGGATAAAGTAAATAAGGAGAAAATGAATATCATGACCAAGAAAGAGTGATGCTAAGTCTCTCTAGTTCCCCTTAGGAAAATAAAATGCCTCAAAGAGTAGGCAGATCATGAGCCGAAAAGAGAAAATGGAGTGCTTAAGGAAAGATGAACCTGTTCTATTCCAACATATCCAACCTAAGTCCAAAAGCCTTCATTACATTCCAAGAAATCCCTACATGATTTCTAGCCGAGTGAACTTACATTAGTGGTGATCTACATGAGAGGCAAGCATATGGTACTTAGAGTCGTACTTGTGACATTCTTTTGAGAGAGATGAGCGAACTTTTCACAAATCTTTGAATTGAGTGCTACATTCTTAAGTGCGATATGCTAACAGAAAGTAGAGGAGGAGGAGTTTGGCATCCACAATGACCTACATGAAATAGCGAGCTTCCTTGATGAATAAAGTCAACTCTTGATGCTCAAGTGTCACATTAGAACTATTTGTGCTTAAACATTCAAATCATTATCTTGTTGATAATTCATAAGTGTTGTGGGTAAATATTGGTCCCAATTGATGTGTGATTGATGCATCTTAGATTAGCCGGAATAACTCTTAACTTGTGGAGGTGGGAATTACCTTATTTGCTTGAGGACAAGCAAAAGTTTAAGTTTGGGGGAATTGATAAGTGGAGATTTTGACTACTTATTAGCGCCATTAAGGTTTTGTTTTAGCCCAAAAGTATTTAATTATGTTCCCGAAAACTGATACAATATGCTTAATTGCAGGAGTATTGGAAACTGAGACACTAAGATGAAATCCAACTTATGAAGGAGTGATCTGAACTCAAGAACACAAACAGGCATAGAAGCTTAAAGTGCGGACTGCAGAATATCATTTGCGGCTGCAGATTGTGAAGGCAAGCTTATCAGAGACAAGTGCAAAGTGCAGTCCGCACATGAAATGTGTGGCCGTAGAAGCTAAGCAAGATCAGAAGTTCAGAGAGTTCTCATTTCAAGCTAAAAGTAAGTGCGGACCGCACAATTATTGTGCAGCCACAGAAGATCATCTTTGCGGCCGCAACTGCATCTGTGCGGTCTGCATAAAACCCATGTGCGGACGCGCTCAGAAATGTGTGGCCACGCTCAGAAATGTGCGGACCGCAGGAAGAGAGAGATGCGACTGCGGTTCAAAATTGTGCGACCGCAAAACTCCAATCCTGCTAAGCTGAAGAAAAGTGCGGACTGCACATGGAATTGTGTGGCTGCAGAACCTCCAAAAGGGAAATGTTGTCCAAATATCCTAGCACTGTATAAATAGAATAGTTTAATTGTTTTAGGGAAACTTTTGTAACGTTTGACATCAGCAGTCGTTTACTTTGCTTCTTTTAGTAGTTTTAGCTATTTTGAGCTTTTTGAATATTAGATTTATCATTTTAGTCATTAATATGGTTTTACTTTTCACTTCTTCTTCTTTATCTTCTAATTTAAGCATGAGTATCTAGAATTTCACTAGGGTTGTGACCCAACCCTAGTGTGTGTACGCAATGGGAGTTTGATTTATTGTTTGTTTATGGTTGGGTGTTGATTATCTAGCCTTGTTCTTGCTTTTAATTGAAGATTTAATGGTTGCAAACATTATTTCATGCCTAATTGACTGGGTCTCTACTTGAGAAAGAGAAACTTGGTCTAGGAAAACTTGTCTAGCAAGGCATTGGGTCAATCGAGAGATTGATAAACACAATTAAAGGGTTAAATCTAGAGATAGTAAAACCTGACTTGAGCTTATTATCAATTGCTTTGTGCAATACCCATTTGGAATTGAGAAATCCAAATTGGGCAAAATCACTCTCTGACCGAGAGGTATTGATTGGGTATTTGAGTATTGATGGCTATAATACACCCCGATCAATAAAACAAGCTTTAAGATTTATAACCCATTAAGCGAACACCTAGATAAAGGTCATAGACCTACACCTTTTATATCATTTGATAAACAACCAAAAACAATTTCCTAGTTTAAATTCTTAGTTTGTAATCTTAGTTTAAAATTAGACCTAGAAACGACCAAAGTTTGTGAAAGTGCAATTTGAGATAATTCAAGTTCATACACTATAATATATATCCCTAAGCCTATTCATAACTCCCTATGGAAAATCGACCCCGACTCCTTGTTGGATATTACGATTGCATCGACCGTTTTCATATCCTCAAATAAAAGAGTGAAATTGGACGAGATCAGTAGCTGGCTCAGGTTTACATTTGCGAGATTGTCAGGCTTCATGGCGTGCCAGTATCTATCATCTTTGATCAGGGTACAGAGTTTACATCACAGTTCTGGAGAGCCGTACAGCATGAGTTGGGTACCTGGGTGGATTTGAGTACAGCATTTCACCCTCAGACGGGCGGAGAGTCTGAGCGCACTATTCAGATATTGGAGGATATGTTTCGTGTGTGTGTAATGGATTTTGGGGGTTCTTGGGATCAGTTCTTGCCCCTTGCAGAGTTTTCCTACAGCAACATTTATTAGTTGAGCATTCAGATGGCCCCATATGCGAGTTTGAATGGTAGGCGGTGTGGTCTTCAGTGGGTTGGTTCGAGCTGGGAGAGGTTAGGCTATTGGGTATAGACATGGTTCAGGATGCTTTGGAATAGGATAAATTGATTCAGGATCGACTTCGTACTGCCCAATCCAGGCAGAAGATTTATACAGATCGGAAGGTTTGCGACGTTGCATTCACGGTTGGGGAGAGGGTCTTGCTCCGGGTTTCGCCCATGAAGGGTGTTATGAGGTTCGGGAGGAAGGTCAAGTTGAGACTTAGGTATATCGGGCCTTTTGATATTTTTGAGAGGGTTGGAGATGTGGCTTATAGACTTGTACTACCATCTAGTCTCTCTGCACTTCATCCGGTGTTCTATGTTTCCATACTCCGGGAGTATCACAGCTATCCGTCTCATGTGTTAGACTTCAGCTCAGTCCAGTTGGACAAGGACCTATCTTATGAAGAGGAGCCAGTGGCCATTTTGGATAGGCAGGTTCAAAGGTTGAGGTCGAAGAACATCGCTTCAGTGAAGGTTCGGTGGAGGGGTCATCCGGTCGAGGAGACGACTTGGGAGACTGATCATGATATGTACAGCCGTTATCCTCATCTTTTGCCCACTTCAGGTATGTCTTCATACTCGTTCGAGGACGAATGTTTGTTTTAAGAGGGGGAGGATGTAACGACCCGACCAGTCGTTTTGAGAGAATTAACCATGAACCCCTATTTATTGCTTCCTCTATTTCATTTTGTGGTTACGTGACTTGCCGGGAGGTTTGGTTTTTGGTTGCGGAGTGAAATGGGACACATAGTCCCTAAATTGAAAGTTTAAATAGTAGGAATTGACCGTAATTTGATTTGTGTGAAGATGACTCCGGAATGGCATTTTGACGGTTCCAATAGCTTTGTAGGGTGATATTGGTCTTAGGAGTGTGTCCAGATGTTGATTTGGAGGTTTGTAGGTCATTTCGGCATTAATTGGAAAAAGTTGGAAAACTTGGATGATTTTTGGAAAGTTTGACCGGGAGTGGACTTTTTGGTATCGGGGTCGGATTCCAATTCCGAAAGTTGGAGTACATCCATAATGTCAATTGTGGCTTCTGTGCAAAATTTGAGGTCAATCAGACTTGATTGATTGGTTTCGGCATCAGATGTAGAAGTTAGAAGTTCTACAGTTCTTTAGGCTTGAATCGATGCACCATTCATGTTTTTATTGTTGTTTGATGTGATTTCTGACCTCGAGTAGGTCAGTTATGTGATTTCGGACATGATAGTATATTCAGATGGGGTCATGGGGCCCCCGACTGTGATTCGGATTGAAACTGGAACAATTTGAGACTTGTGAAATCTACTGAGTGTTGGGTTGTTCTGGTGTTTTCGCACCTGCGGAGGATTTGACTGCAGGTGCAGGCTCGCATAAGCGAGCTTTGAGTCACAGATGCAGAGCAGGCTTTGACCAGCAATGGTCGCAGAAGCGGGACGTTTTTGTAGAAGCACCTTCACTTCTGCGATGGCAGCGGTGCAGAAGCACCGGTGGTCACAGGCGCGGTCGCATTCCCGCAGAAGCGGTCTCGCAGATGCGCGTCGTTATCCGTAGAAGCGGAAGACCTAGACTTGAGTTATTTCCGCACCTGCTATGGTTTTTCCGCAGGTGCGACATCGGAGAAGCGATTCTTGGTATGCATATGCGGTTTAACTGGGAAAAAAAGGCCTAAGTTCGAGGGTTTGATTTCATTCTCCATTTTTGGACCTAGAGAACTCGGATTGAGGCAAATGTTTGAGGGATTTTCAGAGGAAACGTTTGGGTAAGGATTCTTGACTCATTTTTTATTAACCTATCATTAATTTCTTCATTTAATTAAGGATTTGGATTGAGAAATTTTGGGGGGAATGGTAAAAGTTCTTAGACTGAATTTTTGGGTTTTAAAAAGGCAAAATGAGGTCGGATTTGAGTAATTCTTGTATGGTTGGACTCATTATCAAATGTGAGTTTGGATTTTGCGATTTTGGTAGGGTTCTGATGTGTGGGCCCGGGTCAACGTTTTGGAGCAATATTTCAATTCTTTTGCTAAAGTCCTAGTTTTATGCCATGACCCAATTTCCCCTCCTTATTACGTCATGACGGCACCTAGTCTCAACGACTAGGTAATCCTAACTTTTGCTGAATAATGAAATGAAAACATAAATTTAACAACTAACTATAGCAATAATAACATAACTGGGTACCATGCCGCTAGGCATGTACAATAACCAACTATTCAAAAATACACAGTAATCCCAAAACCCGAAACATCGTGAATCACAAACTACAGAAGGAAAATCTAGTGTCTCTATACATTAGAGTCTAACAAAAGAACAATACATAAGATAATGGATATGTGAAAGAGTAGAAGGGGACTCTGAGGTATGCAGACACGGCAGATATACCTTGAAGTCTCCAAAGTTGTCTCGGCTCACTAACAGTGCGGCTAATAAGGAGCACCTAGATCTGCACACAAAAAACATGTGCAGAGAGTAGCATGAGTACACCACAATCGGAACCCAGTAAGTATCAAGTCTAACTTCGGTCGAGAAGTGAAGAGGTCAGGTAAGGACCCTACTGGTATATATAATAATAAAGCAAGACAGGAATGAAATATCATAGTAAAATAAAAACTGAAATTTAATAAGAAAGAATCCATAGAAGGTAACAGCTCAGTACACACATATTCAACAGGGGATCTCCCGAGATACTGTCTCGTAGTCCCAAACGTAAATGTGCAAGGGGATCTCCCAGAATACCGTTCCGTAGTCCAAAAGTAAATATGCAAGACATGGGGATCCCCCGGAACACCGTTCCGTAGTCCCAAAGTAAATATGCAAGACAGGGGGATTTCCCGGAATACCGTTCTGTAGTCCCAAAATAAATATGCAGTACATGGGGATCCCCGGAATACCGTTCCGTAGTCCCAAAGTAAATATGCAAGACAGGGGGATTTCCCGGAATACCGTTCTGTAGTCCCAAAATAAATATGCAGTACATGGGGATCCCCGGAATACCGTTCCGTAGTCCCAAAGTAAATATGCAAGACAGGGGGATTTCCCGGAATACCGTTCTGTAGTCCCAAAATAAATATGCAGTACATGGGGATCCCCGGAATACCGTTCCGTAGTCCCAAAGTAAATATGCAGCCAAACAATAAAATTCAATAGTTACAGCACAAAATTCTACAGTTCAACCTAAGTACGAGTTAAGGAAAGACAGGTAAATTCACTAAACATGCTGCACGTAGTTCAAGTAAACAGTTAAGTGTAATTAGGCATGCTATTCTAGTCTAGCCAGATACTACACATGCTGATGGAACTCAAATAAGAAGGAAATTAGGTTATTACTTAGTAGAAAAATCGAGTTTTTACACAATTAGCCCCGTGTACGTACTCGTCACCTCACGTACACGCCGCTCATATATCAAAACAATACAAATCCTACGGGGAGTTGCCACACACAAGGTTAGGCAAGCCACTTACCTCGAACCAAGCTCAATCAATTGGTCACAATGCTTTTCCCACGAATACCTGGCTCTGAATGGCCCAAATCTAGCCAAAAGCAATTACATATCATAAATACAACCATTATAGACTCATCTAAATAATGAAATCAATACTTTAACAAAAATTCCGAAATTCGCCCTAAAGGGTCGACCCGAGCCCACATCTCAGAATCGGGTAAAAGCAAAAAATACGAACACACATTCACTCACGAGTTCACTCGTACCAAAATTATCCAAATTTGATGTCTAAATCTCAATCAAAACTCAGAAATTCGGTTAGGGAACTTTTCCCCCATTTTCCCAACTTTTTGATCCAAATTCGAAAATAAATGGAGAAAACAACTATAGATTAATGAAATACAACCAAAAATGAGTTAGGAATCGTTACCCCAAATCTCTCTCTGAAACTCCCTCGAACAATTGGACCTACTCCACACAAGTCATATTCAACATTAAGGACCTACTCCAACTTTCAAAATCAGAATCCGACCCGGATATCAAAATTTCCACTACCGGTCCAAATCTCCAAAAAATTGACTTTCTCCATTTCAAGCCTAAATGAGCTACAGACCTCCAAAACACAATCTGGACACGCCCCTAAGCCCAAAATCACCTAACGGAGCTAACGGAACCGACGGAACTCCATTTCGGAGTTGTCTTCATACAGTTCCAACTACGGTCCAAATCCTAAGGCTTAAACCTCCATTTAGGGACTAAGTATCCCAAAACACTCCAAAAACCAAAACGGAACCTCCCGACAAGTCACAATAGCAGGAATAGATATGGGAGAAATAGTAAATAGGGGATCGGGGCTACTACTCTCAAAATGACCCGCCGGTTTGTTATATCCTCCCCCTCTTAAAACAATCGTTCATCCTCGAACGAGCATGGAGACATACCTGAAGTGGTGAAAAGATGAGGATAACGGATGCGCAAATCTTGCTCGGTCTCCCAAGTCGCCTCCTCGACCGATTGTCCCTTCCACTGAACCTTCACAGAATCAATGTTCTTTGACCTTAGCTTTCTGACATGCCTGTCTAAAATAGCCACTGGCTCCTCAACATAAGATAGATCCTTGTCCAATTGGACTGAACTGAAATCCAACACATGAGACGGATCGCCGTGATACTTTCAGAGCATCGAAACATAAAATACCGGATGAACTCCTGCTAGAATGGGAGGTAAGGCAAGCTCATAAGCAACCTCCCCAACACGCCGCAACACCTCAAAAGGACCAATGATCTTGTACTCAGCTTGCCCTTCTTTCCGAACCTCATAACGCCCTTCACGGGCGAAACCCTGAGCAAGACCCGCTCTCCAACCATGAATGTAATATCGCGAACCTTCCGGTCCGCATAACTCTTCTGTCTGGACTGGGCTGTGCGTAGTCAATCCTGAATCACCTTAACCTTATCCAAGGCATCCTAAACCAAGTCTGTACCCAATAATCTAAGCTCGCCCGGCTCAAACCATCCCACTAGAGACCAACACTACCTACCATACAGAGCCTCATACGATGCTATCTGAATGTTGGACTGATAACTATTGTTGTAAGCAAACTTCGCAAGTGGCAAGAACTGGTCCCAAGCACCTCCAAAATCTATCACACACGCACGGAGCATATCCTCTAATATCTGAATAGTGCGCTCGGACTGCCCGTCCATCTGAGACAGAAATTGTGATCAACTCAACTCGAGTACCCAACTCATGCTGTATAACTCTCCAGAACCATGATGTAAACTGCATACCCCGGTCAGAGATGATAGATTCTGGTACGCCATGAAGCCTGATGATCTCACGGATGTAGAGTCGAGATAGCTGCTCAGATAAATATGTAGTCATCATATGAATGAAATGATCTGACTTGGTCAGCCTATTCACAATCACCCAAATTACATCAAACCTCTACTGAGTCCGTGGGAGTCCAACAACGAAATCTATAGTGATTCGCTCCCATTTCCACTCCGGAAGCTTCAACTTCCAAAGCAACCCACCCGGTCACTAATGCTCATACTTCACCTGCTGGCAATTTAGGAACCGATCAACATACTTCACTGTGTCTTTCTTCATTCTCCTCCACCAGTAATGATGTCTCAAGTCCTGATACATCTTTGTGGCACCCGGATGAATGGAGTACCGCGAGCTGTGAGCCTCCTGGAGAATCAACTCACGCAAACCATCTACATTGGGCACACATATTCGGCCTTGCATCCTCAACACGCTGTCATCACCAATAGTCACATATCTAGCATCACCTCGCTGAACCTTGTCCTGAAGGACGAGTAGATAGGGATCATCATACTGACGCTCCCTGATATGATCATAAAGAGAAGACCGAGAGACCACACAAGCCAATGGCTGGCTAAGGCCTCAACATCCAACACCAATGGCCTCTCTGCTGCTGGTAGATAAGCTAAACTCTCCAAACTCTCTGCCCGGCAACTCAAAGCGCCAGACACCACATTTGCCTTCCTAGGGTAGTACAAAATGGTGATATCGTAATACTTAAGTAGCTCCAACCACCTCCGCCGATGCAAGTTAAGATCTTTTTCCTTAAACAAATGCTGCAAACTCCGATGATCGATGTAAATCTCACAAGGAATACCGTACAAATAATGCCTCCATATTTTCAAGGCATGAACAATAGCTGCTAACTCAAGGTCGTGGACATGATAGTTCTTTTCATGCACCTTCAGCTGTCTGGACGCGTAGGAAATCACCCTACCGTCCTGCATCAACATCGCGCCGAGACCAAGCTGTGGTGCATCATAATATACAGTATAAGACCCTGAACCTGTAGGAAATACCAATACTGGGGTTCTAGTCAAAGTTGTCTTGAGCTTCTGAAAGCTCTCCTCACATTCCTCTGTCCACCTGAACGGAGCACCCTTCTAGGTCAGCCTGGTCATAGGAGCTGCAATAGATGAGAAACCCTCGACAAATCAACGGTAATACCCCGCCAAACCAAGAAAACTCCGGATATCTATAGATGAGGATGGTCTGGGCCAACTCTGCACTGCTTCAATCTTCTTTGAATCCACCTGGATCCCCTCACTCGATACTATATGACCCAAGAATGCCACTGAGTCTAGCCAAAACTCACACTTTGAAAAATTTGCATATAACATCTTTTCTTTTAAGGTCTGAAGCTCAGTCCTCAGGTACTGCTCATGATCCTCCCGACTCCGAGAGTACACCAGAATGTCGTAAATAAACACAATGACGAATGAGTCAAGATAAGGCTGGAACACACTATGCATCAAGTGCATAAAACCTGTTGGTGCATTGGTCAGCCCAAAAGACATAACAAGAAACTCATAGTGACCATATCTGGTCCTGAAAGCAGTCTTCGGGATATCTAGCTCTCGAATCTTTAATTGATGATAACCTAAACGCAAGTCAATCTTGAAAAACACTCTGCCATCCTGTAACTAATCAAATAGGTCATCAATACGAGGCAAAGGATATAGGTTCTTCAATGTGACTTTGTTCAACTGGCGATAATCAATGCACATACGCATAGAACCATCATTTTTCTTCATAAACAAGACAGGAGCACCCCAAGGTGATACACTGGGCCGAATAAAGCCCTTATCAGGCAACTCCTGTAACTGCTCCTTCAACTCTTTCAACTCAGGAGGAGTCATACGATATGGAGGAATAGAGATGGGCTCAGTGCCCGGCAACAAATCAATGCCAAAATCAATATCTTTGTCGGGCAGCATGCCAGGAAGATCAGCTGGAAACACATCTGGAAAGTTCCTCACTACTGGAACTAACTCAACTGTAGGGGTATCAATACCGACATCTTTCACATAAGCTAGATAGGAGTCACACCCCTTCTCAACCATTTGTTGAGCTTTAAGAAATGAAATAACTCTGCTGGGAGTATACTCTAAGGTACCTATCCACTCTAATCGTGGAAATCCTGGCATAGCCAGCGTCACGATCTTAGCGGGACAATCAATAATAGCATAATGGGGCAACAACTAGTCCATCCCCAAAATAATATCAAAGTCCACCATGCTGAGCAATAATAAATCGGATCTGGTCTCAAAACCACTAAGAGCAATCAAACACGACCGATACACGCAGTCCACAACAAGAGAATTTCTCGCAAGAGTAGACACATAAATAGGGGAACTCAAAGAATCTCGAGATACGCCCAAATACGGGGCAAACTAAGAGGACACGTAGGAATATATAGAGCCTGGGTCAAATAATACCGACGCATCTCTATGACAGACTAGAACAATACCTGTAATGACAAAATCAGAAGCGATTGCCTCTGTACGAGAAGGAAGGGCATAATATATGGCATGGCCTCCCCTTTATGGCGACCTCTACCTCCGTGACCTCCGCCTCAGGCTGGCTGAGCAAGTGGGGTAGCTGCTGGTGCTGTAATCATAGTCTGAGGACTCGGTGGAGAACTACGTGGTTGAGAAGTCTATGGAGGTGCACCCCTCCTAAATCTGGGGCAATCCTTCATCATATGGCGAGTGTCTCCACACTCAAAATAAAATCTATGAGGGAGTGACTGTTGTGGCTGGCTCGGGCCAGATCTGCTGTACTAGCCGCAAGGAACACCCCTGTGCAGGAGGCACACTAAATACTGGTAGTGCATAATAAGGCTCTTGGGCCTAGAAGGGGCTGGAACATCACAGGTGGTTGGAAGAGCTGAATGAATGGGGTGACTCACATAACCCCTACTATGGCGAGCCGCTAGGGCACGAGCACCAGAATAATAACCAGTCTCTCGAGACCTCTTGGCCTCTCTCTCCTCTCTGTCCCGGACAAGCATACCCTCCAATATCCGGGCAATACTCACAACCTACTAATAAAAAATATCCATCTCCAACTCCCTGGCCATACTAATCTAGATGCTAGGGTGGAGTCCCTCAATAAATCGTCGAACCCTCTATCGAACTGTGGCAACCAAGGCCGGTGCATGTCGGGCCAAATCATTGAAACGGACTGCATACTCTGACACAGTCATAGATCCATGGAGCAGCTGCTCAAACTCCGCGCGCCATGAGTCCTTGAGGATCTGAGGGATATACTCTCCCAAAATCATGTCCGAGACTGAGTTCATGAAGTGAAGCTGCCTCAACCGGACTACTCAACTCATAAGCACACCACCACTGATAGGCTTCTCCTCTAAGCTGGAATGTAGTAAACGAAACCCCACTCTACTCCGCTACGCCCATAGTACGGAGAATACGATGACACTCCTTCAGAAAACCCTGAGCATCATATGTAGACAATCCGCCAAAGGTAGGTGGGTGGTACTTCTTGTACCTCTTAAGTTTGAGCTGCTCCACCTCAGAAGTTGTTGCCCTAACTTCGGGCTGAGCTGGAGCTACCTGCTACATTGGTACAATCTCAGAAACCTGGTCGACCTGAACCCGATGCTTTGGAGTACTGGCGATGGGATTTTGTGCTCATCCCCCGGCCTGAGATGTGGTAGGAGCAAGTGGAATCAATCCAGCCTGAGCTAAGGTGCTGAACATGCTCAGAAACCGGGCTAGAGTCTCCTTGAGGGCTGGTGCATAAACAGGTGCCTAAGATGTCTGCCCTCCAGTTGGAGCAACTGGGGGATCCTCTATAGCAGATCGTACGGGTGCTCTGGCTGCACCAAGTGGACGTCTTCGTCCTCTACCCCGGCCCCAACCCCGGCCTCTCACGTCTCTAGCAGGGGGCATGGGTGCCTGGTCATCAGATCCGCTCGTACGTGTCCTCACTATCTGTGAGAGAATAGAATACAAAAGTTTAGAATGTTTTTGAAGTCAACAATTTTCGCACGACAAGGAATCAAAGTTGTGAAATTTTCCTAACAGTTCCATAGCCTCCCGAAGTTAAGTACAGACGTCTCCGTAATGATCCGTGAGACGCTAATAAACCGGCTTGTGGCTCGCGACACCTATGAACCTAGAGCTCTGATACCAACTTGTCATGACCCAATTTCCCCTCCTTATGACGTTGTGACGGCACCTAATTTCTACGACTAGGTAAGCCTAACTTTTGTGAAATAATGAAATAAAAATATAAATTTAACAACTAACTGTAGCTATAACAACATAATTGGGTACCATGCCGCTTGTCATGTACAATAACCAACTATTCAAAAATACACAGTAATCCCAAAACCCGGAACATCATGAATCAAAAACTACATAAGAAAATCTAATGTCTCTATACATCAGAGTCTAACAAAAGAAAAATACATAAGATAATGGACATGTGAAAGAATAGAAGGGGACTTCGAGGTCTGCGGACACGGCAGATATACCTTGAAGTCTCCAAAGTTGTCTTGGCTCACTAACAGTGCGGCTAATAAGGAGCACCTGGACCTGCACATGAAAAACATGTGCAGAGAGTAGCATGAGTACACCACAATCGGTACCCAGTAAGTGCCAAGCCTAACCTCGGTCGAGTAGTGACAAGGTCAGGTCAGGACCCTACTGGTATATATAATAATAAAGAATGACATGAATGAAATATCGCAGTAAAATAAAGACTGAAATTTAACAAGAAAGAATTCATAGAAGGTAACAGCTCAGTACACTGAAATACAACAGGGGATCTCCCGAGATACCGTCTCGTAGTCCCAAACATAAATGTGCAGGGGGATCTCCCAGAATACTGTTCTGTAGTCCCAAAACAAATATGCAAGACATGAGGATCTCCCGGAATATCGTTTCGTAGCCCCAAAGTAAATATGAAAGACAAGGGGATCTCCTGGAATACCGTTCTGTAGACCCAAAATAAATATGCAGTACAGGGGGGATCTCCTGGAATACTGTTCCATAGTCCCAAAGTAAATATACAACCAAACAATAGAATTCAATAGTTACGGCACAAAATTCTACAGTTCAACCTAAGTACTAGTTAAGGAAAGATAGGTAAATTCACTAAACATGTTGCACGTAGTTTAAGTAAACAGTTAAGGCAAGTAGGCATGCTATTCTACTCTAGCCAGATACTACACATGCTGATGGAACTCAAATAAGAAGTAAATCAGGTTATTACTTAGTAGAAAAATAGGGTTTTTACACAATTAGCCCGTGTACGTACTCGTCATCTCATGTACGCATCTCTCATATATCAAAACAGCACAAATCCTATGGGGAGTTCCTCCACACAAGGTTAGGCAAGCCACTTACCTCGAACCAAGCTAAATCAATCGGTCACAATGCTTTTTCCACTTATATCCGACTCCGAATGGCTCAAATCTAGCCAAAAGCAATTACATATCATAAATACAACCCTAATATACTCATCTATTTAATGAAATCAATACTTTAACAAATATTCCGAAATTTGCCCTAAAAGGTCGACCCGGGCCAATGTCTCGAAATTGGGTAAAATTCACAAAATACGAATACCCATTCACTCACGAGTTCACTAGTAACAAAATTATCCAAATCTGATGTCTAAATCCCAATCAAAACTCAGAAATTTGATTAGGGAATTGTTCCCCAATTTTCCCAACTGTTCAATCCAAATCGGAAATTAAATGGAGAAAACAACTATAGATTAATGAAATACAACCAAAAACGAGTTAGAAATCGTTACCCCAAAGCTCTCTCTGAAAATCCCTCAAACAATCGCCAATTCCCGAGCTCCCAAGTCCAAAAATGAAGAAATGATTCAAACCCTCGATTTTTCCTCTTTTCTGCCCAGAAATCTCACTTTTGCGAACCTTCAACCGCACATACGGTACTGCACCTGCAGAAATTCCATCGCAGGTGTGAAAATCACTTAAGGGGGACTGAGTCCGCATCTGCGAACAAGGGTCGCTTCTACGAGCCCGCATCTGCGCTCCTGTTCTGCTTCTGCGCGTCCATTTCTGTAGATCTATGGTCGCACCTGCGGTCCCGGCTGGACAGGGCCAAAACCACTTCTGCGGCTCCATGGCCTCTTCTGCAGCACCGCACCTGCGACCTAAAGTGCGCAGGTGCGATTACACCAGGTGTAGCAGCTCCAGCAATTACATAAGTCCCAAACTCAATCCGTTAAGCACCTGAAACTCACCCGAGGCCCTCGGGACCTCGACCAAACGTACCAACCAATCCTAAAACATCATACGAACTTAGTCGAGCCCTCAAACAACATCAAACAATGCTAAAATCACAAATCATCCTCCGATTCAAACTTAAAGAACTTGAAACTTCCAAATTCGACAACCGATTCCGAAACCAACCAAACCACGTCCGATGGATCACACATTTTGCACACAAGTCATATTCAATATTATGGACCTACTCCAACTTCCGAAATCGGAATCCGACCCCGATATCAAATTTTTCACTACCTGTCCAAATCTCCAAAAATTTGACTTTCGCCATTTCAAGCCTAAATGAGCTACAGACCTCCAAAACACAATCCGAACATGACCCTAAGCCCAAAATCACCTAACAGAGCTAACGGAACCGAAGGAACTCCATTCTGGAGTCGTCTTCATACAGTTCTGACTACGGTCCAAATCCTAAGGCTTAAACCTCCATTTAGGGACTAAGTGTCCCAAAACATTCCAAAAACCAAAACGAAACCTCCCGGCAAGTCACAATAGCAGGAATAAATATGGGAGAAGCAGTAAATAGGGGATCGGGGCTACTACTCTCAAAACGACCGATCGGGTCGTTACATTTCATTATTTAAATTAGTTTCTTATAGTTATATTTATAGTATGTAATTGCTTTTGGCTAAATTTGGGCCGATCGGAGTTAGAAAGTTGAGGTAAAGGCATTCTTATTGATTGATTAATCTAGATTTGAGGTAAGTGACTTGTCTAACTAATTCCTTTAGGATTTGGTACTGTTATGGTAAATTGCAATACGTGAAGGTCGTGTACGCGAGGTGACGAGTGCGTACTCGGGCTAAATGTTGAAAATCTGATTTTTGCTAAACTGTTCCTTTTATTTCCTTAATTGAGTTACTCTAGCATGTATAGTCATCATGTTTAACCTAATGTCACATGTCTACGTGTCTTATCTCTTAATTTCAATTTGTGCAACATGCTTAGTTGAATTACCTGCTTCCTTGATTTTGTGTTTAGTCTTTAACTGTAGGATTCCTTGTTGTAATTTCCTTGTCCCATTGGTTCTCTGTTGTATACTTACTTTTGGGACTATGAGGCGGTACCTCGGGAGTACCCTTGTTGCATATTTACTTTTTTGACTATGACGCGGTACATCGAGAGTGCCTCTGTTTCATATTTACTTTTGGAACTACCAGGCGGTACCTCGAGAGCGCCCCTGTTGTGTATTTAGTTTTGGGACTACCAGACGGTACCTCGGGAGCGCCCCTGTTGTTTACCTTATTTGATGTGTTGTTGTTGTTGTTGTTATTATTTCTTAACTTGTAAGAATCTTGTTTTTCCTCACGTGTTGTAGTTGTCTTCTTGAATCTCGTGTTGTTATCTTTCTGTAAATTCTCATTGTTCACTTCTGAATCATTTGATTATATTATTATATCTTCTTCCGTGCTTCCTATTATTTCCAGTAGGGCCCTGACTTGACCTCATCACTACTCTATTGAGGTTAGGCTTGGCACTTACTAGGTACTGTTATGGTGTTCTCATACTACACTTCTACACATTGTTTTGTGTAGATCCATGTACTGCTTAACATACTAGGTACCGGTGAGCTAGCACGTACGTGGAGACTTAAGGTACATCTGCCAATGTCATCAAACCTCGGAGTCTCCCTCTATTTTTATTATGTTGTTTTCCTCATTCCCCATTGAACTCTGATGTATACAGATATTTAGTATTTTTTTCGTTGGATCTTGTGATATATTTCTACCAGGTTTTGGGAGTTGTAACTATTTTGAATCGCAGTTCTTATTTATTTAAGAGGTTGAGGTTGAGTTTCAGCTTCATATTCAGTTATTCCGCATAATTGTTAGTCTTACCTAGTCTTAGAGACTAGGTGCCATCACGACATCCTACGGAGGAAAATTGGGGTCATGACAAAATGACCACTAAGTGAACCTGCCAGATCCTGCACATTTAGTGCAGACGTGCAACATGAGTACGTAAATCAACGCGTACCCAGTAAGTATCTAGCCTAACCCCGAAGAGGTAGTGACAAGGGAACGACTTTGACACTTACTAGTGGTCTAGTAAATCAAATATAATAAAGTAGACAAGTATGGAACATGGTAAGTAAATAATGAGTACAGATATAGGCAAATAATACGGTCTACAGCAGAACAATGAACACAAAGTCCTAAATTATCGGATACCTCCTCAAATGGAATACGTAATGGTCGATACCAAATCAACAGTCACATCTCAAGTAAGGAAACTCATGAGTATGCAGACTCCTTTTCAAGTATTCTCACAATTCTGCCAAGGCGAGCGGCCCGATCCCATAAGACTGTTTCATAGAAATGCCGAGGTGAACGGGTCAATCCCAAAGGAATATGATAAATGATACTGCAGAGGCGAAAGGCCCGATCCCATAAGAGTGTGTTACAATATCCTACCGAGGCGAACGGCCCCATCCCATAAAAGTGTGATACATAATCCTGCCGAAGCGAACGACCCGATCCCATAAGAGTGTGTTACAATAATCCTGTCGAGGCGAACGGCCCGATCCCATAAGAATAAGAAGCTTTAATGGGTTCGTGACCCCACTCACGAATATACACGTGAGTTATGAAATTTAAGGAAACTTCTCGATGAATACGCACAATGCGAAAGAAATTTGTGAGGGAAGCACAACTTATACGGCTAATCAAGTAGCTCGTCAAATATCTAAAATAGTGAGTTCATTACTCTACGCGAGTCTAGTCTCATGTCATAATACGAATTAAAGCAATTAAGAAGTCAAGAATAACTCAAATAGTACAATTAATGCATGGAGTGAGTCTAAGTCTACTCAAACCTAATTAGGAATTCTACCATACTCACGGACACTCGTCACCTCATGCATGTGTAGCTCCCATAACATGTAGCACATAACTAACATAATACCTACGGGGTAATTTTTTCCTCACAAGGTTACATAGGAGACTTACCTCGCTTCGAAATTAACCAACCGGCTCCAACGCCTCTCTAACACCTCAAACTGATGCCCAACGATCCCAAACTAGTCAAATAATATGCAAACCCATAAATATATACTCCAACATCATATTTAATTAATTTATAATCATTCATAACTCCAGTCAAAAAGTCAACAAAGTTAACCCTAAGGCCCACGTGCCCGAATTTTGAACTTTTTGAAGATAAACATTACCCATAATACCACGAACTCAAATATATAATTAATTCCTAATTATATGCCCAATTTAGTAGTCAAAATACAAAAATATCAAATTCTAGGTTTTTCTTCCAAATCCCACAATTTCTACAAATTTTCATGTTAATATACGTATATAACTCATCTATATAGCTTACAACAAGTTGGAATAACTTACCTTATGATAGATGATGAAAATCTCCGCTTCAAGAGCTCCAAAAATCACCAAACCAAGTGAAAAATGAAAGAAAATGAGCCAAATCCCATATTAAATCAAATCTGCCCGGGCCCTCTCTTCTTCACGATCGCGAAGGCCAACTCCTCCCAACTGCA
>AWOL01S0053938.1:5765-37274 GCA_000715115.1 Nicotiana otophora | reverse complement strand
GGAGCGAGACCAGCACCCGGTGCCTCACCTAACCTGGCGTACCAAATTGCGACTAAGGGACTCTGAACATATAATGTCATACTTTGGCCATGGGGCCACCTTGCAAGACAATTTGCGAAGCAAAATATAAAACTGAATGGAAACTAGCACTAACTAAACATCAATATAAAGCTAGGCCGACAAGGCCGTCATAGCTACTACAGTTGACAAACCACCAAATTATACATACCAGGCCTACAAACCCAACATACAGCATTAACCAACAGGATATGTCTACAAGCCTCTATTGATAGATATATTGTGATCGGAACAGGGCTCCGACCTACCCATAATATATATATATATATAAATATATACATAATATGTGGAGCTTACCGATCAGGCTAAACTCTGGAAACACCTACTGAGGAGGTCTACCCGTCTGTCTATCTGAACCTGCATGCATGAAATGCAGCGTCCCCGGAAAAGGGACGTCAGTACGAAATAATGTACCGAGTATATAAGGCAATAACATAACTGGAAACTAAAATTGAACTGATAATATAATAATTGGAAGTAACTGGGAGACAAAGATGATCTGGAGATATACTTACCTGCTGATAGTGACTAAACTCCTTCAATATAGTAAGTAAAATAAATGTCCGGCCCTATAAGGCTCGGTACGGGTAACTGCTCGGTCGTAGTAGGCTCGCTCATAGGCGCTCGGCCATACTGGGCTCTGTATCTCGGCCATCCTGGGCTCGCTCATAGGCGCTCGGCCATACTGGGCTCTGTATCTCGGCCATCCTGGGCTCGCTCATAGGCGCTCGGCCATACTGGGCTCTGTATCTCGGCCATCCTGGGCTCGCTCATAGGCGCTCGGCCATACTGGGCTCTGTATCTCGGCCATCCTGGGCTCGCTCATAGGCGCTCGGCCATACTGGGCTCTGTATCTCGGCCATCCTGGGCTCGCTCATAGGCGCTCGGCCATACTGGGCTCTGTATCTCGGCCATCCTGGGCTCGCTCATAGGCGCTCGGCCATACTGGGCTCTGTATCTCGGCCATCCTGGGCTCGCTCATAGGCGCTCGGCCATACTGGGCTCTGTATCTCGGCCATCCTGGGCTCGCTCATAGGCGCTCGGCCATACTGGGCTCTGTATCTCGGCCATCCTGGGCTCGCTCATAGGCGCTCGGCCATACTGGGCTCTGTATCTCGGCCATCCTGGGCTCGCTCATAGGCGCTCGGCCATACTGGGCTCTGTATCTCGGCCATCCTGGGCTCGCTCATAGGCGCTCGGCCATACTGGGCTCTGTATCTCGGCCATCCTGGGCTCGCTCATAGGCGCTCGGCCATACTGGGCTCTGTATCTCGGCCATCCTGGGCTCGCTCATAGGCGCTCGGCCACAGTAGGCTCGGTATATATAACTTATCATCTGATCAGAGGTTGTCCAATAGGGGCTTGCCCACCAATTATAGCTCGATGGTGGCGAAAGTAGTGTAATACTGTATATATATATAAACCCTCTGCTCTCTTGACTGAATAAAGACAAAACTAAACTGAATATGAAGTCCCGATAAGGAATAATATTGTAACTTATGAGACTAGAATAATGTGAATATATTCATGAGTTGGCAAATAGACTCATAGATCTTTAATTATATGGGTGGAACACCCCATAACTCTAAGTATATTGGGAGAAAATTGCAGTTACATTTGACCCAAAGTTTCAGTAAACCTTATGAATGTAACTTGTGATGACTTTCATCAACTTTTGTTTCACAACTCGCTTGACTTCAAAACATAACACACGGATGTCATACGACTAATATAAATCATAGCATAATCTTCTTATCATGTTAAGAACCCTAGTCTCACCCCAAAGGTACATGTTATAACATTCCCAATTTGTCGACTTTCGACGAAACATTGTTTTCTTCAATTGCTTTAGCTTCTGAACTGTCCAACCCTCTTTGTACTTGTTGTTCATGATCTTCAATATTTGTAACCTCAGAGGTAACATGATTAACTTACTTTATATACTTTTAAATATTATCTCATTTTTGGTCCTACATTAGTTTGCTTACGACGCATTTTTACGTACGAAAATATAGGGTGTAACAATTTCACACTTGCAAAATGGAAAGAAGATAAAATATCTTATTTATTGTGGAAAGGATATTTTGATAAATTACAGTTTTCAAACTTACTCGTATTTTTGGTATTTTCGGTAAAAGATTTGGGTTTTCACTAAGATACGTGAAACGCATGACTATGTTCTGGAACTGTGAACGAGCTGAGCATTTTACTTCTGTGATACAACTTTTATTACTTGTATTATGCCATTATGAACTGTTGTGGGATGTTGGTATTGGACCCGACCTTGTGTTAGCTCGTCACTACTTTCAACCTAAGGTTAGGTTTGTTACTTACTGAGTACATGGGGTCAGTTGTACGCATACTACACTTCTGCACCTTCCGTGCAGATGTTGGTTGGTGATATTGTTGTGTTCGATGGGAGCTGGATTGAAGATGTACGTGCGTCCCGGTTGTAGTTGCCCTTTGTTCGTGGTAGCTTTAGATCTATAAAATTCTGTTTATGTACTTTTCAAAAAGACGATGTATTTATTTATTTCAGCTTTGTAAATTCTATTCTTAGAAGCTCATGATTTGTACTACTAGTCCTTGGGGAATGTATAAGATTCAGATATTTCTTTACTTAATCGCTTTATTAATTGTTATTAGAATTGGTTAGAGGTTAATTGGCTTACCTAGCGGGTTGGGTTAGATGTTATCACGACTAGTGGATTTGGGGTCGTGACAGGTGGTATCAGAGCTCTAGGTTCATAGGTTCTACAAGTCATGAGCAAGTGTCTAGTAGAGTCTTGCGGATCGTTATGATAACGTCCATACCTATCTTCGGGAGGCTACAGAACATTTAGGATATAATTCCTATCTTTCTTTACTTATCGTGCGGTATTGATTTAGCTTGAAGTGTAACCCTTTGAATTCCATCCATGTATTTATATGCGCACATAAGCGCTCGGTATCAGCTGTGCAACGGTGGCTTTTGATTCCATGGTTGAGGTGAGAGATGTGATTTTGGCGTGCTGATGATGGGCCAGTCTGGAGGACTTGAGGCCGGGTTTTGATGATAGCTTGAGCACGGAGATTTCGGTTGTGTGAGCACGTGCTTTTGGGACTTATATGTCCGGTGGTGTTCCTGTTAGTGGAATTTGTGATTGGATGACTATGTGGTGAGTATGATGTGACTGCGAGATGTGTTCAGATTATTCGAATGTGACGAGAATAGTTTACTTGAGATGTTGCAAGAACTATTGGGTGTTTGATTTCTGCCTTAATTTGGTGTATGTCCTCGAGTTATGGGTGTGTTGAAGGACCTCATATGTTGTTTAGTTATGGAGTGCAGTAGATTTTATGTCATGTTATGAGTTTAGACTCAGGAAGATTAAGTGATTGCATAATAGTTATGATTATGGAAGAGTATAAAGAGATGTCAGCTTGAGGCAAAGCAGGTTGGTTACCTCCGCTGGGTGTCCTGAGGTTGTGTAGTCCCTATGTTGTTTTTTGTAGAAATTTCTCTTTACCAATGAATTATATGTAATGCAATTTGAGTTTGGACCTGATTTGGAAGTTGTCTTAACCATCACGAGGGTAAATACGAAATTTGTAGATGATTTGAGGTACTAGATTGTTTGTGTTGCATGAGCTGATGAAAGATTTAGTCAAATTTCACCGCGGTATTATAGCAGTAATAGAGTATGGGCATTGTGAGTTATTGTGTGTTTTAATCTATGGCTTTGAGCCAAGTGGGGGAGTTTTCTATCGACGAGTTGATTGAATGATTATGTGTTGTATTGGTTTTGGTTTGAGGTATACTTGAAAGATGTAGTGTGCATGGAGTAGAAATTTTCTTGGTCGCGTTAAGGTGGGGTTTCTACTTTGGGTGTCGTCGTGCCAATGGGGCACCAGTCGTTTTGGGGCGGTACAATTGTGATTTGAGCAGAGTGGATGACTCTCGGGAATGGTTCTAATGGATTCAAGAATTATATGTAGCAATTGGGAATTTCGGATTGATATATGGCTTGGATCTAATATTTGCATTGGACGGTGTCGAGACTTGTGACACTTTTATATCATTGTGGATTATGCATTTCAGTATCAAGAAAGTGAAGGAAACAGTTTTAGGTTCACATAAGGTCTCTTTAGAGTGGGTGTCGCGGTTTTGGTACTTTGGGGTGCTTAAGTGAGAATTCAGCGGCTTATGGGCCTTAGGGCGTTGTGGTTTTATAATAGGGTCTCATGTGTGGTAAAGTTTTGTTAAGGATCGTGGTATTCCAGCAAGGAGAAGTATCAATTTGAAGGCAATTTGAAAAGGGCTTGGAGAAATAGGATAGCTTAGTAGTAGGTGGGATCAGCACAGTAATGGGTATGATCGCTCCTTCGGATCTTATGATGTGGCTAGTCTCTACAGGTGTTTCGTGGCAATGCTCGTGGGTTTTGGCAACATGCGTGGATGGGTTGAGTTAGAGATTCAGTTCAGATAGCTTGGTTATGTGCAAATGGGTTTCGAAGAGTTCTCAATGGTTTTTACCAAGGTTCGAGTGGTATATTTTCTACTAGCGTGAGGAGCATGTGGTGTATGTTGAATTTCTCCCGGATGCAATCAAATAGAAGGTCCTTGGCTAATTGAGTATGTAGTAGCTTGTGACTCGGAGTGGACTATGAAGTTCTCGTATTTTTCATATGATGGCATGGTATATGCGGTGTGTTGTATGGGATTGAGATTTGCAAGATCGAGATCATAGTTCTGTTTTGAAGGGAAGGTCAAAAAAGAAAATTCGTAGGTAGCATGGACGGTTTCAGATGACTAGGTAAATGATATTACTATTTGGTATGGCTTGATGAGAGTATACATTTTAGAAGGGGCAATGTGTTTTGATATATGGATACTTTGTTGGTACTGTGGCACTCTTCTGGTTGATCAACTGTTGATATTCAAATTCTGCTATGTGGCATGGAAGAATTTAAGAAGTATTTCTTGTGGGATGATCGTGTATGAGAGATGTGTTAGATATTCTGGCGGTGGAGTTGGGATCAAATATGGTGATTCGTGTGTTCTATGGATTTGGAGACTGGGAGTTCCCAAGAGCAGATTGTTTCATGGTTGTGAACTGTAAAGTCATGGCCGAAGCTAGCCAGATGATAGTATGTATTATGATTCAGTCGTTGTGGATTTTCGGGGGGTTATTTATCTATTTGTGGGTGACCATAGTTGATTTGGGGGTCCATTGGTAGGCCCAATTAGGATGTGTATTCTACATCGAGCCGGATTGATTGGCTCCATACTGCTATTGTTTAGGGATGTGCCATTCGGATGTTGTTGAGCTTATTCATGTTCTGAAAGGATATGTGAGTTGCTCTTCTATGCTACGAGGAGTTGTGATTCTTTGACTATAAGCACACCTGGTGCGAGTCTATTTGGGCTTTATTGTGGAATTTGAGCGAGATGAGTAATTGGGTATTTCATGGTTGATGGCGTATGGGTTATGTTCTTTTTGGGTTTTGTGTGGCATTGCGTTATCTGCTCTCCATGGTTATGGTAATGCACTTTGGGTACTTGATGTCGATTGTGCGTGGTTATTGATTTTGAGCATGGTGGCTCGAGGTGTCTCGTATGGGCCAGTGTTTGGATGGGGTCACACACTCCGGCAGAGTTATGTTGAGATATGATCCTTTGTGTTAGATTCGTGTGTTATGGTTCTACGGTGTGTGTTATGTTTTTAGCATTACGTTGGGGTGGTACCCGTTGAGCTTGCGGGACGATTCTCTTGATTGAGTCATTTTCGTGATTGAGTACATTTGGATTGTTGCTTACTGGTGCATGGATTGCATGGTTTATCGCTCTGGGTAGTATTGGTGTTGCGTGTCAGTAGAGTAGTTGGTATTGGACGAGATGAGGTCATTGGACCTAGAATGAATACTATTGGAATAGATTACAGCATGGTTGGAAGGATAATATCGAAAGTCGGCGTAGAAATTTGCTATAGTTCTTGTCGAATGAGAGGAAGTTTCATGACTGATTGATCTGTTGAATGGTTATGAGTTCTGCATTTTTCTTTCATCATCGCAGTGTACAAAGGTTTAAGGGCGAGGTTTGGTTTGGCATGAGGTTTATTACCGGAATTGTGTTATTTTGGACAGCTATTGTGATTAGAAATCATTGCTATGAGTATTTGAGTTATGTGGTATATCATGTGATTAAATCTTGGGTTATGGATATGGCTTGATACAGCTTGTTCATACTTATACAGAGTGTCGATGCGAGATTCTGATCTTATAGAAAGTTCCGGATGATGGTAATTGGATTCTAAGGCTTATGGTCTTGGTTGAATTAAGGAAATCTCAGTTATGTTATGTTATCAGACCTATATGAGATAGGGTGATGTGAGATCACCCATGGGTATCTGCATGGTAAGGTTACACAGCGGTTTGATGACTTTGAGAACAAGTCTGGACACCTTCGAGGACAAACGTATGTTTACGTGGGGGAGAATGTAATGACCCAACCGGTCATTTTGAGCATTTGCACTTCGCTCGGTAGTTTTCGGGCATGAGTAGCTACGTATGATGTATTATGACTTATGTGAATCGTCGGTTTTGATTTTTTAGGTTATTCGGAATCGAATTGGAAGAATATATTTCATTGTTGAATCTTTAAAGTGGGAGAGTTGACCAACTTTGATTGTATTGTAAATTTGAACCCGGAACGGAGTTTTGATGGTTCCGGTAGGTCCGTTGGGTGATTTTGGACTTAGGAGCACATCTGGATTGTGATTTGGAGGTCCTTAGTGGAATTTGGCTTGAAATGGCGAAAGTTGGATTTTTGGAAAGTTTGACCGAGAGTGGACTTTTTGATATCGGATTCGGATTGTGATTCTGGGAATTGGAATAGCTTCGTTATGTCATTTGGGACTTGTGTGCAAAGTTTGACGTCAATCAGACGTGATATGATAGGTTTCGACATCGGTTGTGGACGTTTGAAGTTCAAAGTTCATAGATTTTGATTTGAGGTATGATTCGTCGTTTTGATGTTGTTATGTGTGTTTTGAGGCCTCGAGTAGGTCTGTATTGTGTTATGGAACTTGTTGGCATGTTCGGACGGGGTCCCAAGGGGCTCGGGTGAGTTTCAGGCGATGTTCGGATCATTTCATTGCATATTAAGATTTTTCCTAAGCTGTAGGTTCTAGTGTGATCGCACCTGCAGCTGGTTTGCGCAGGTGCGATGATCGCAGAAGCGACAGAGGAGTCGCAGAAGCGTGAAGGGGAGTTGGGCGTGAGGATCGCAGGTGCGGGTGCTTGGACACACCTACGCAACCACAAATCTGGTTCAAGTGCGCAGAAGCGGCTTAAAGACCGCCAGTGCGAGGGATTGTTGGGTCAGTAGTATTCGCAGAAGCGAAGTTTTACCGCAAAAGCGGTGGTCGCAAATGCGGCGAATTGACCGCAAATGCGGAATCGCTGGCCAGAAGCTATATAATCGAGGGTTTTGATTCTTTCTCCATTTTAGAAGCTATGGAGCTCGGATTGAGGAAATGCTTGAGGCATATTTCACCATATGAATTGGGGTAAGTGTTCTCTACTCGGTTTTGGTTATATTTCATGAATCTACCATCGTTTTTGGTAATGGATTGTGAATTTTAAAGAGGAAATTGGGTGGGTTTGGCCTAAAGTTTCATAATGTGAATGTTTTGAGTTTTGAACATCGATTCGAAGTCGGATTTGAGTGAGACTAGTATGGTTGGACTAGTAATTGAATGATTTGTCGTATTTTGTGAGTTTTGTCGGGTTCCGAGGTGTGGGCCCGGGTTGGACGTTTTGGCCGATTTTGGACTTTTGATTAAAGATTCGACCTTTTTCATTTTGAAGTTTTTTCCTTGGGCCTTATTTGATGTATTTGAGTTACTTTGGGATAGTTTTTAGCCGTTAGGAGGTTGCTACGCGCGTGATGGAATCTTTGGAGCATACCATGGCTTGTTGGGCATTGGTATGGGCTAGTTCGAGGTAAGTAACTCTTCTAAACTTAGTGTTGAGGGTATGAAACCCCGTAATATATGTTATGTGATTGGTATTGAGGTGACGCATATGCTAGGTGACGGGCGTGTGGGCGTGCACCCCGTAATATGTGTTATGTGATTGGTATTGAGGTGACGCACATGCTAGGTCACGGGCGTGTGGGCGTGCACCCCGTAATATGTGTTATGTGATTGGTATTGAGGTGACGCACATGCTAGGTCACGGGCGTGTGGGCGTGCACCATGTGAATTAGGACTCCGTTATTTCCATGGCTATGTATACTGGCCCTATTTTGTTGATATCCGTGTTTTCACTATGTGATAAAGTAGTGGAGTTATCAATCATGCTAGATATCATGTTTAGGCTTTATGCCGATACTATTAGGACCCATAGTGGTCGTTTCTTGCTGTCATTTCAATGATTTCATTGATATTTCGTACTCAGTCATATTCATGAATTCATATCATATCTCAATATCAGTTGTTATTTATTGATACATCATATCATTGTTGTCGGTCTAGTTTTATGACATTGTGAGCCCGTGAGTGAGACTGGACAGATTGATGACGGAGTGAGGCCAAGAGCCTGATTTTGAGTGATAGTTATGGGATCAGGCTGCACGCCGCAGCATGCTATATTGATTAATTCCCGGATCTGGCTTATGATAGAGCTTGGACTGTAGGAGCCCCTCTAGAGTCTATGCACACACCCAGTGAGCGCGATTGATTATATTGAGGGATGGATCTTCCCTGGACATGGATCTTGTCCGAAGCATTTATGTACCTAGAGATGGATCTTCTCCATGGGGCCGAATTGGCCTTCCTCGGTACTAAGTGACTGATGGTTAGTGATGTATATATTCCGGGATGGATCGTCCCTGGGCCGTATGGGCCATATACAGTACCGAGTGGTTGAGCATGATGAGTGGAAAGTATGAGACAGTGCGATTTAGTACTCTGAGAGTGTGAGTACATGATTAATCTCTTAGATACATGGCATTGGCATGCACACATGATATACAGGCATTGAGATGCATTTTTTCTCATGTTGTACGGTATCACGTCATTCATGACTTTTTTACAAAAATTGATATGTGGGCATAGAGAGGTATTTCACACTTGTAATCTGGAAAGAAAATAAAATATCTTATTTATTGCTGAAAGGATATTTTGAAAAATTACAGTTTTCAAACTTACTCGTATTTTTGGCATTTTCGATAAAAGATTTGGGTTTTCACTAAGATACTTAAAAAGCATGACCATTTTCTGGAACTATGAATGAGCAGAGCATTTTACTTATGTGATAGATCTTTTATTACTTGTATTATGTTGTTATGAACTGTTGTGGGATATTGGTATTGGACCCGACCTTGTGTTAGCTCGTCACTACTTTCAACCTAAGGTTAGGTTTGTTACTTACTGAGTACATGGGGTCGGTTCTACTCATACTACACTTCTGCACCTTGCGTGAGATGTTGGTTGTTGATTGTAAGGCCCCGTAAAATATTTGCAAAATAATAGTAATAATATTTTGTAGTGCTGAATTACTCGCCGCGGTTCAGACTTTTTGGGTTGATCAATGCATCGGAAAGTAAAGGAAAACATCTGGAAGTGTTACGCATTTCTGTGGTCTATTATGCGACCGCAGAATCACTCTGCGGACTGCATAATGGCCGTAGAGTGAGGCAGTTACTGGGCCAGTTTGGATGAGTTTTGCAGTCCACTATGCAATCGCAAAACAGGTCTACGGGCCGCATAGTGACCGCAGACTCTAACAGTGTTTTTTGGCTGTTTGGTTACCGATTATGCGACCGAGATGCCGTATGAATATCGGTTATGGGATCACATATGCGATTGCAGACCTTTTTCCGGAGTTTCATTTTTGGGGTTTTTAAACCCGACCCTATTCCGTTAAAACATACCCTATGGACCATTTTGAACATATTTTCTGATATTCTTAGAATGAGAGAGAGGGTCATAGAGGGAGAACTGATCTTCATCAATTGTTCTTCAATTCTCACTTAAATCTTGAAAATTATCAAGAGAGGAACCTAGGTATTCTTCCTAAGAGGTAAGATTCTATCACCCAAACTCTTAATGTCAAAGTGTAACTAGATTGGGCCATTGGTGAGGTAATTCATGGGGATGGGAGTGCTTACCTTGCATGCATATATCCTTGTAGTATGTGGGAAGCTTGTGAGATAATAATGGTAGATAGTTGGTTGGGAAATGATGGAATCTTCCACAAAAGAACCTTAAAATAATGATGCACACATAGTGTTTGATAGTATGCTCAAATGAGCTAAACCCGTGTCCATCTTCCTAACTTTGGTTCAATTTTATTATATTGCTAAAATATATTGAAGTTTCTAATAGTTCGGAACATCTTAGAGTTTTAAGGAGCTCGATTGAGGTATCTTGGCTAAACCCCCTTCTTCTTATAATCGAATCCCACGGTGTTCATGTAATCGGAGTAAATTCTTGATCATTATCGAATTAGCTTTTCCTAATGTGGTTGTGTTGGAGGATGTTTGTTCAATGTTTATGCTAAATGCTTTATCATGTCATCTTTCCGTTTGAGAATATGTGCAAAATAGGGAATATGTGTTAGGGATGTTAAGACTTCATGTCAAAATTGAAATAAAGGTTGTTATGCCAAATTGTATGAAAAGCCTCAATGTACCTAAAATTCCAAAATTGCTCATACGTGAATTTAATATCTTGAATGGGGAGCCTTATTGATTTTGATAATGATATTGAATGGGGAAAAAGGGTCTGGAACTATGAAATACGGCCAAGCGCCAAGAATAACTTTGTAATCGTAATCACTAGTGTCAATGAATCAAAAGTACATGAAAGAAGTGCGATGTGAGATGATTGACGGAAAAAGGTAATATCTCAAATGAGATGGCCTAGTCGATCGGGCCGAGATCGGACTCCGTGTAATAATATGATGGAATTAAGAATGGAACTATGGTAATGTCTCCAATGAGATCGCTTAGCCGATTGGGCCGAGATCGGACTCCGTGTAAGAACGCGGTGGTATTATGAATGAAATTATGGTAATGTCTCCAATGAGATGGCCTAGCCGATCGGGCCGAGATTGGACTCCATGTAAGAACATGGTGGTATTGTGAATGAAATTTTGGTAACGTCTCCAATGAGGTGGCCTAGCCGATCGGGCCGAGATCGGACTCCGTGTAAGAACATAGTAGTATTGTGAATTGTGGAACATCGGTACTAAAGGTCACCCAACCTAGCCATACGAAACTTGTCTTGAAAATGTATGTGATCCTTAACTTGTTGTTTTACTATTTTTTGAAGCCCTTATTGAATTCTTGATTGTTCCTCTTGTATTATTATCCATTCTATTGAGTTGGTGTTTAGTACATACTAGTGTTATTCGACAGTACTAACAACCCTTTTGCTGGGGGCACTGCATCTTTAAATGGATGTAGGTGGTTACATAGCAGACATTGCGGATCACAGATAGTGCTTCATCCTCTTCTCAGCGGACTCGGTGAGCCCTATTTCATTCCAAGGTCATGTATTGTACCTTTTGCTTATATTATGGTCACTGTTTGAGGTATAGCCGGGGCTTTGTTGCCGGCACCATCTTTACTCCCTTTTGTATATTTAGAGGCTCCGTAGATACTATGTGGGTTTTATATATGGGTGTTGGGAATGTTAAACAAGTTATGTTGTGTTTGATCACTTATTCCACTTGAACTATAAGAAATGTGTATTTGGGGACTTAAAAGTGCAATGACTAATGAAATGATTTAGGATTGTATGAATGAGATTCGTACTGTATAATTAATAAAATCATGTCTTCTCTTGATCATGGGTTAATTGGGTAGAAACTATCTAACGGGCTTGCCCGACCGGGTTCACTCGGTTGAGCACCGGTCGCGCTTCCCAAGGATGGGGCGGGATAAACTTGTATCAGAGCTTAAGGTTTTAAAGTGTTCTAGGATGTCTCGGAGCCATGTCTGGTAAAGTCTGTCTTATCGGTGTGTTGTCGACCATATCTATAAGTTGGAGGCTAATTGGCCATTTAGGAACAATAACCTTCTTTGATATTCTGGATCGTGCGATGAAACTAATTGTGCAATTGTTCCTCTTCTAACTCGCGCATCCCTTTAACTTTCAATATGCGGCACCTAAGAAGAGAGTAAGAACTGGCCAAGGAGCCAATGCCGCCTTAGGAGTGGCAGTTGACCCTTTATTTGATAATGTGGGTGAACACCCGAGGGGTGAGGATAATCCCCCGACTGCTACACTGCCTTATTTCACTACACCAGCCCAGGCCACACCAGTTCCTACACCTACTGAGGGTGCGACGGTTCCTCCACTTGGCATTCCGATTCCACCTCCAGCCTCAGCTTCCGGCTCTGGTTTTTCTAATAGGGGTCTTAGGAGAGCTATTCAGATGCTGACTCGGATAGTGGCTTCTCAGGCCCAAAGGTCGAATGTTGCACCCACATCCTCTTTCCAACAAGGGGATTCTAGTGGTTCCAGGGTGAACAGGTTTCTTCAGTTAGATCCTCTGGTATTTACGGGTGCTAATCCTGAGGAGGACCCACAGGACTTCCTTGATGAGATGCAAAACACTCTTCGGGTTATGCACGCTACTAAGACGGAGGGAGTGGAGTTGGCCGCCTACCGCATGAAGGGGGTGGCATATTCTTGGTTTAAGATGTGGGAAGACTCTCGGGAGGAGGGGAGACTTCCAGCGAGATGGAGTGAGTTTGCGAATGCCGTTATGGACCATTTCTTGCTTGTCGAGACCAGGGCAACTCGTGCCGCAGAGTTTGATAATCTTAAGCATAGAAGTAGGAGTGTGTGGGAGTATCACATGGAGTTCGTGCGCCTGTCAAAATATTCCATTATCATGTTGCCTACTATGGAGGATAGAGTGCGCCGGTTTGTGTAGGGCCTTTGCCCCTTGGTTATCAATGAGGCTGCTACGGCTGTCTTGAATTCAGACATGAACTATGGGAAAATGGTAGCATTTGCTCAAGCTATAGAGGACCGCATGTTAAAGAACAGGAGGGAGTGAGAGGGTACCAACAAGGCCCGATCCGCGGGCAACTTTGGGGAGTCATTTGGTGGGGGAGATCAGCTTTTAGGAGAGGGTCATTAGGGCCAACCCAATCTCATGCTCAGTCTTCAGCCAGTGCACCGCCAGCGGGGCACAGTCAGTAGTAGGGGAGTCACTTTAGGCCCAATCAGGGCATCATGGGACCCCACCATCAAGGACGATCAAGAGGGAGATTCCCGCAGCAGTAGAGGCCCTCATGCCCCAGGTGTGGGAGGATGCACTCGGGGATTTGCTACATGGACTTACCTATATGTTACGGGTGCAAATTGAGGGGTCATATTCAAAGGGAGTGTCATTCATCTCGCTAGGGTGCGGGCAGGGGTACAACACAACTATCTAGTTCTGCAGCTGCTATATCTTCAGCACCCCCTCCAGCTCGAGGCACTCTGGCACCAGCATAGAGTGGTGCAGCGAGGGGTGGTGCATAGAGTTCAGGAGGACCCAGCCGTTTCTATGCTATGAGTGTTCGCCAGAGTGCAGAGGCTTCTCCAAATGTCGTCACAGGTATATTGATTGTCCAAACTCATGATGTATATGCTCTTATTGATCCCAGTTCCACCGTGTCCTATGTTGCCCCTTTTGTTGCTATGGAATTTGGGATAGAACCGGAACAGCTTCCTAAATTATTCTCTGTATCTACTCTGGTTGGTGAGTCTATTGTGCTGCACGAGTGTATAGGGGTTGTCTTGTCACGGTGCGCGGTCAGGACACCGTGTTCGATCTCATTGAATTGGGGATGGTTGATTTTGATGTAATTATGGGAATGGATTGGCTTTATTCATGTTTTGCTAGGCTCGACTGCCAAACTAGAACTGTGAGGTTTGAATTTCCTTATTAGTCGATTATTGAGTGGATTAACAAGGGGTGTATCTATCACTTCATCTGGGTTATAGACACCGATGCTGAGGCACCTACACTCGAGTCAGTGCTAGTTGTGAAAGAATTTCCGGAGGTCTTTCCTGATGAGCTTCCTGGGATTCTGCCAGACAGGGAGATTGATTTTAGGATTGATGTGATACCAGGCACACAGCCTATATCCATTCCGCCCTACAAACTGGCACCAGCAGAATTGAAGGAACTAAAGGAACAATTGAAGGATTTGTTAGAAAAGGGTTTCATCCGACCGAGTGTGTCTCCATGGAGCACACCAGTTCTCTTCATGAGGAAGAAATATGGATCATTGAGGATGTGCATTGACTACCGGCAGCTCAACAATGTCAAAATCAAAAACAAATACACACTACAAAGAGTAGATGATTTGTTTGATCAGTTACAGGGTGCTAAATACTTCTCCAAAATTGATTTATGATCCGGGTATCACCAATTGAAGATCAGGGAGCGGGATATACCGAAACTAGCTTTTAGAACCCGGTATGGGCATTTTGAATTTCTAGTGATGTCTTTTGAGCTAACAAATGCCCCGACAACGTTTATGGATCTTATGAATCGAGTTTTTAAGCCTTTCCTCGACTCCTTTGTGATAGTATTCATTGACGATATTCTTGTGTATTCACGCGGTCGGGAGGACTATGCTGATCATCTCAGGGCAGTGTTGCAGACTCTTCATCAGCACCAATTGTATGCGAAGTTTTCAAAGTATGAATTTTGGCTCGAATCTGTCACATTCTTTGGTCATGTTATCTCTACAGAAGGAATCAAGGTTGTTCCTCAAAAGATTTCAGTAGTAAAGAATTGGCCTAGATCTACAACGCCCACCGAGATTCATAGTTTCTTGGGCTTAGCACGGTATTACTGGAAGTTTGTGGAAGGGTTCTCTATTCTTGACTCTCCGTTGACTAAATTGACTCAAAAGGCAATTAAGTTCCAATGGTCTAATGTTTGTGAAAGGAGCTTAAGGAGTTGAAATCAAAATTGACTATAGCACCGGTGTTGAGCTTGCCAGAGGGTATAGATGAATTTGTGGTATATTGTGATGCTTCAAGAATTGGTCTTGAGTGTGTGTTGATGCAACACGACAAAGTTATAGCATATGCTTCTAGGCAACTCAAGAATCATGAAAAGAATTATCGAACACATGACTTAGAACTGGCGGCAGTGGTTTTTGCATTGAAACTTTGGCGTCACTATTTGTATGGGGTCCATGTGGATGTATTCACAGACCACAAAAGTCTTCAATATATTTTCAAACAAAAGGATCTGAATCTGATGCAGAGAAGATGGCTTGAGTTACTCAAGGATTATTACATCGATATTCTATATCACCCGGGGAAAGCCAATGTTGTGGCGGATGCTCTTAGCCGGAAATCTATGGGTAGTTTAGCACACTTGAAGGTATATCAAAGGCCATTAGCCAAGTAAGTCCATCGATTGGATAGTTTGGGAGTTCGTCTTACGGACTCTAATGAAGGAGGGGTAATTATGCAAAATAGAGTTGAATCATTGATTGTTGTGGAAGTTAAAGAGAAGCAATACAACATTCCATTTTTGGTGCAATTGGAGTGGATTCTAAAACATATGACTAAGGCTTTTGCTCTTAGCATGGATGATGGTTCATTAAGGTACCAAAGGCGGCTATGTGTTCCGAATGTAGATGGTCTCCGGGACAGAATCATGACCAAAGCTCACGCTTCTAGGTATTCCGTGCATCCAGGTTCTACGAAGATGTATCACGGCCTCAAGGAAGTCTATTGGTGGAATGACATGAAAAGGAATATGGCGGACTTTGTGGCAAGGTGACCGAACTATCAGCAAGTGAAGGCCAAACATCAACGGCCCGGTAGGTTGGCACAGAATATAGAAATTCCAATGTGGAAGTGGGAGATGATTAATATGCATTTTGTGGTAGGATTACCACGCACTCTACGCAAGTTTGACTCAATTTGGGTGATCGTGGACCAACTCACAAAATCAGCACACTTCTTGCCAGTTAAATCTACCGATACAGCAGAACAGTATGCTCAGTTGTATATCAAGGAAATAGTTCGGCTACATGGAACTCCAGTTTCTATCATTTCCGATCGAGGGGCTCAGTTCACGGCCAATTTTTGGAGGAAAGTTCAATAAGGTTTGGGTTCTCAGGTGAATCTTAGTACAACTTTCCATCCACAGACTGATGGGCAAGCAGAGCGGACTATTCAGATGCTTGAGGACATGTTGCATGCTTGTGTTCTTCATTTCAAGGATAGCTGGGATGATCATTTGCCACTCATAGAGTTTGCTTATAACAACAGCTTTCATGCAAGTATCCAGATGGCACCATTTGAGGCATTATATGGTAGGAGATGTATATTTCTTATTGGGTGGTGTGAGATTGGGGAAGCAGAGTTGATAGGGCCAGACCTTGTACATCAGGCTATGGAAAAAGTTAAGATCATAAAGGAGCTATTGAAAACTGCTGAGAATCGTCAGAAATCCTATTCGGATGTTCGTCGCAGAGACTTAGAGTTCAAAGACGATGATTGGGTGTTCTTGAAGGTTTCCCCCATAAAGGGTATTATGCGGTTTGGGAAAAATGAGAAATTGAGTCCGAGGTATGTCGGGCCGTAAAAAATATTCAGAGAATTGGTGAGGTGGCGTACAAGCTTGAGCTACCACTTGAGATGTCATTAGTACAACCGGTGATCCATGTGTCTATGTTGAAGAAAGTAGTTGGAGATCTGTCACACATTGTTCCGGTTGAGACCATTAAGGTTAATGAAGAAGTGTCATATGAAGAGATTCCAGTTGCCATTCTTGATAGGCAAATCCGAAAGTTGAGGAATAAAGAAGTTGCCTCCGTGAAAGTGTTATGGCAAAACCATCAAGTTGAAGAAGCCACATGGGAGGCCGAGGAAGAGATGAAGAAGAAGTATCCTCACTTGTTTAAATAGTTGCGTAATCCTTTCTTTTATGAACCTGTCGCCTAAGAATTTTGTATCACTTGTTTAGTTAATGTAAAGATGCTCCCTTTGATTATATGTTTTTTACATGAGGCCACGATTGGTGTGGTTATGAGTTATGCTAGGTTGTTGGTTTCTATACATGTTTGTAAGATGTGTTTTCGGGGCTCTCTGACAGGTGGATAGGCCTAGTTACGAACGAAACTCTGGCAAAAGTTTTGAGAATTTAGGGAGTTAGTCAAATTTGGGGTTGCTGGTGTGTGGTATGAAAACTGAGTTGCATAAGATGCTAATAACAGGTTTTTACCCTTATTCGACGACAAATGATCCTAAGTGGGGGAGAATGTAAGGCCTCGTAAAAGTTTTGCAAAATAATATTAATAATATTTCGTGGTGTCGAATTGGTTTTACGTGTTGTGTATTATAGAAATTCTTCGATGTGAGCTTGCTCGTTGCAGTTCGGACTTTTTGGGTTGATCAATGCATCGGAAAGTAAAGGAAAACATTTGGCAGTGTTACGCGTTTCTGCGGTCCGTTATGCGATAACAGAATCACTCTGCGGACCGCATAATGGCCGCAGAGTGAGGCAATTAATGGGCCAGTTTGGATGAGTTTTGCGGTCGACTATGCGATCACATAATTGTTCTGCGGTTAATTATGCGACCGCAGAACAGGTCTGTGGGCCGCATAGTGACTGCAGACACGGATAAGTGTTTTGGTTGTTTGGTCACCGGTTATGCGACCGAGATGCGGTCCGCATATCGGTTATATGATCGAATATGCGAATGCAGACCTTGTTCCAGAGAGTGAGAGAGAGGGTCCTAGAGGGAGAAGTGATCTTCATCAATTGTTCTTCAATTCTCACTTAAATCTTGAAGATTATCAAGAAAGGAACCTAGGTCTTCTTCCTAAGAGGTAATTTTATATCACCCAAACTCTTAATGTCAAAGTGTAACTAGATTGGGCCATTAGTGAGGTAATTCATGGGGATGGGAGTGCTTACCTTGCATGCATGTATACTTGTAGTATGTGGAAAGATTGTGAGCTAATAATGGTAGAGAGTGGGTTGGGAAATGATGCAATCTTCCACAAAAGAGCCTTAAAACAATGATGCACACCTAGTGTTTGATAGTATGCTCAAATGAGCTAAAACCATGTCCATCTTCCTAAATTTGGTTCAATTTTGTTATATTTCTAAAATAGATTGAAGTTGCTAATAGTCCAGAACATCTTAGAGTTTTAAGGATCTCGATTGAGATATGTTGGCTAAACCCCCTTATTCTTAGAATCGAATCCCACGGTGTTCATGTAATCGGAGTAAGTTCTTGATCATTATCGAATTGGCTTTTCCTAATGTGGTTGTGTTGGAGGATGTTTGTTCAATGTTTATGCGAAATGCTTCATCATGTCATCTTACCATTTGAGAATATGTTCAAAATGGGGAATATGTGTTAGGGATGTTAAGACTTCATGTCAAGATTGAAATAAAGGTTGTTATGCCAAATTGTATGAAAAGCCTCTATGTGCCTAAGATTCCCAAATTGCTCATAGGTGAATTTAATGTCTTGAATGGGGAGCCTTATTGATTTTGATAATGATATTGAATGTGGAAAAGGGGGCCTGGAACTATGAAATATGGCAAAGCGCCAAGAATGACTTTGTAATCGTAATCACTAGTGTCAATGAATCGAAAGTATGTGAAAGAAGTGCGATGTGAAATGATAGACAGAAAACGGTAATGTCTCAAATTAGATGGCCTAGCCGATCGGGCTGATATCGGACTCCTGTAAGAACACGGTGGTATTATGAATGAAATTGTGGTAATGTCTCCAATGAGATGGCCTTGCAGATCGGGCCGAGATCGGACTCCGTGTAAGAATATGGTGGTATTATGAATGAAATTATGGTAATGTCTCCAATGAGATGGCCTAGCCGATTGGGCCGAGATCGGACTCCGTGTAAGAACATGGTGGTATTGTGAATGAAATTATGGTAACGTCTCCAATGAGGCAGCCTAGCCGATCGGGCCGAGATCGTACTCCGTGTAAGAACATGGTGGTATTTTGAATTGTGGAACAACAGTACTAAAGGTCACCCAACCTAGCCATACGGAAATTGTCTTGACAATGTATATGATCCTTAACTTGTTGTTTTACTATTATTTGAAGCCCTTAATGAATTCTTGATTGTTCCTCTTGTGTCATTATTCATTCTATTGAGTTGGTGTTTAGCTATACATACTAGTGCTATTCGACGGCACTAAAGTCCCTTTTGCTGGGGGTGCTGCATCTTTAAACGGATGCAGGTGGTTACATAGCAAACAGTGTGGATCATAGATAGTGTTGCATCCTTTTCGCAGCGGACTCGGTGAGCCCCATTTCATTCCGGGGTCATGTATTGTAACTTTTTCTCACTTATGGTCACGTTTTGAGGTATAGCCGGAGCCTTGTTGCCGGCACCATCTTTACTCTCTTTTGTATCTTTAGAGGCTTTTTAGACACTATGTGGGTTGTATATATGGGTGTTGGGAATGTTAAACAAGTTGTGTTGTGTTCGATCACTTGTTCCATTTGAACTATAATAAATGTGTATTTTGGGACTTAAAAATGCAATGACTAATGAAATAATTTAGGATTGTATGAATGAGATTCCCACTGTATAATTAATGAAATCACTTCTTCTCTTGATCATGGGTTAATTTGGTAGAAAGTATCTAACAGGCTTGCTCGGCTGGGTTCACTCGGTTGAGTGCCGGTCGCGCTTCCCGAGTATGGGGCGTGACATTGATGTTGCTATGTTCGATGGGAGCTAGAAGAAGTTGTACATGCATCCCAGTTGTAGCTGCCCCTTGTTCGTGGTAGCTTTAGATCTATAAGACTCTATTTTATGTACTTTTCAAACAGACGATGTATTTATTTCATTTCAGCTTTGTAAATTCTATTCTTAGAAGCTCATGACTTATGCTACCAGTCCTTTGGGAATATATAAGATTCAGATATTTCTTTACTTAATCGCTTTATTAATTGTTATTGGAATTTATTAGAGGTTAATTGGCTTACCTAGCGGGTTGGGTTAGGTACCATCACGACTAGTGAATTTGGGGTCGTGACATGTAGGTCTGAGTCTCTGTGCATCGCATCCGCGCTTGGAGTTCTGCGTTCGCGAAGGCTTTACTCTGGCAGCTTATATTTTTGTGTTTCGCGATCGCGAAGCATTTCCCACAATCACGAAGAGGAAATTACTGGGCAGATTATATATTTTCAATAAACGAGAGTAAGAGTATTATTTCATATTTGGAGTTTGGGAGATCGGATTGAGGCGATTCTTGGAGGAATTTTCATGTAATTGATTGGGGTAAGTGATTCTAACTCGGATTTGGTTAATATACATGAATCTATCATTGTTTTTACCATTTAATTAGTATTTTGAGTTGAAACATTTGGGAAATGGTAGAAACTTCATAGACTTTAGTTAGAGGATTTGAAGGTCGAGTTTAGATCAGAGTTGAGTAATTTTTCTATGGTGGGACTCGTTGTTGAATAGGTGTTCGGATTTTGTTAATTTTGTCGGATTCCGAGACGTGGGTCTGGGGTTGACTTTTTGACGTTTGTTAAAAACCCTAGATTTATCATATGGAATTGATTCCTATAGCTTATGTTGATTGTATTAAGTTGGTTTTGGCTAGATTTACGTCGTTCGGAGGCCGATTCACGAGGCAAGGACTTGTTGGAGTAGGGATTTGCGTGGTTTGAGGTAACTAACACTTCTAAACTTGGCTCTAAGTGTATGAATCCCTGAAATATGTGTTATGTGGTTGGTGTTGAGGTGACACACATACTGGGGGACGGGCGTGTGGGCATGCACCATAGTAATTGAGATTCGGCTGATTTCGTGGAACTGCATAATTATCTAATCTTGTTATTATTCACGTATTCTCAATGTGTTAGAGAAATTGAGTTGTGATTCATATTAGAAATCATGTTTAGGCTATATGCTGGTACTGTTGGGACCTGTAGAGGTCGTTTTGTTGCTGAACCATTTGCTTAATTTGCAATTATGTACTCAGTCACATCTATCATTTGCATATCATATCTCAATCTCTATTGCCATTTATTATTACATCATATTATCATTGTTGGGCTGATTATCATGATATTTGTGAGCCCGAGAGACTAGAGAGATTGATGACTGAGTGAGGCTGAGCCCCTGATTGTGAGTGCTATTTATGCGATCGGGCTGCACGCCGCAACAATCTTTATTGATACATGCCATGATTGGCTTATAATAGCGCTTGAGTAGGATCTGCCCCTCCGGAGTCTGATATACCAGCAGTGAGCGTAGGTACCTACTGAGTGCGAATGCCGAGGGATTAGGAGTGCTAAGTGATTGAGAGTGTTGAGTGATTGGGAGTACTGAGTGACTGAGCGTGTTGTGAGGTTGAATACTCCGAGAGTACGTAAATGACTTTATCACTTTGTTGCATTACAGTTTATTTACATACATGACATGTAGATATCGAGATGTGGCATACCTCATATTAGTCATACTTGGGATATTTTATCTGTGTTGAACTCAAACTGTTAAATATTTGGAAACATGTCTACATTTCTAAAATGTCTATAACTAATTATGATGCTTTCTCTGAGTTATTACTGTCATTTTCCTGTCATATCTACGTTGCCATTATCTGTATTTGGACTGTACCTTTCTGATCCCGTCAATGCTTTCAGCCCAAGGTTAGTCTTGTTACTTATTGAGTATATTGGGTAAGTTGTACTCATACTACACTATGCACTTCGTGTGCAGATCCAGGTACTTCTAGGCAAGACAATTGCTAGATTTGGAGCTTTATCCGTTTGGAGACTATTGAGGTAGTTGCCTTGGCGTCCGCAGACCTCGACTCTCCTTCTTTTCAGTTAATTAGCAACGTTCTACCTTTCTAGACAGATGTTTTAGCAGTTAGACTGTATTGTTATTTAGATGCTCATGTACTTAGTGACACCCGTATTTTGGGAATGTTGTACTTGAGTCGCATTATTTTTTATCGACTATTTATGAGAGTTATTATTGTTAAACCCGCTTCATCATTTTTTCACTTTAGAAATGCGTAGTAAGTTATCGATGTCGACTTTCCTAGCACTGATAGACGCCATCATGACATGTTGAGTTTTGGGGCGTGACCAGTTGGTATCAGAGCCTAGGTTACATAGGTCTCATGAGTCATAAGCAAGTTTAGTAGAGTCTTGCGGATCAGTATAGAGACGTCTGTACTTATCTTTGAGAGGCTACCAAACCATTAGGAAAACTTCACTTTCTTGTATTATTGTCATGTGGATTTGTTGATTCTGGAAACTAAAATTCTGCTATTCTATTCTCTCACGTATGGTGAGGACACGTGCTACCATACCGGGCGGACGGCAAACCGTACCACCAGTTAGGGCCATGAGAGATGGGGATATGGTAGAGGCTGAGGTGCAGCTCGTTCAGCAGCTAAAGAAGCACCTATAGACCCAACGGTTGCTCCAGCTCAGGCACCAGTTGTGCCCATTGTGATTCCAAACCTTTAGGAAGCTCTGGCCCAGATATTGACTGTATGCACTAGCCTTACTCGGGCAGTTTCTATTTCGACTGTGCCAGCCACTTCTCAGGTCGGGGGAAGTGCTCAGACTCCCCCAATCCATACTCCAGAGCAGGTGGTTCAGGGACTTCAGACACCAGGAATACTACCAGCCAAGCCAATTGCAGTTGCTCATGCCCAGATGGGTTCCCCTATGAGTGACGAGGAGAAGAAGAGGCTAGAGAGGTTTGGGAGGCTCAGGAATCCATCATTCTGTTGAGATGAGTTAGAGGATGCTAAGGACTTCTTGGACATGTGCCAGTGGATTCATCGCACAGTAAGTATTCTGGAGGCTAGTGGAGTCTCATTTACTACTTTGTAGCTATCGGGGATAGCCTTCAGATGGTGGGAGGCCTATGAGTTGAGCAGGCCATCCGGCACTGCACCACTTACGTAACACTAGTTCTCCATTCTCTTCTTGGAGAAGTTTGTGCCACATACCCGCAGAGAGGAGTAGCGCAGGCAGTTTGAGTAGCTATGCCAGGAAGGTATGTCCATGACCCAGTATGAGATGAGATATTCAAAGTTGTCTTGTCATACGATCTGGTTGGTTCCCACAAAGAGGGAGAGTATTAGGAGGTTCATTGATGGCCTCAACTATGGACTCCACTTTGTCATGACTCGGGATATTACATCAAGTTCTAGGTTTGACGAAGTGGTTGATATTGCTAGGTGGCTAGAGCAGGACCGTAGTTAGGAGCATGATGAGAGGGAGGCCAAGAGGCCTCGTGGTGCGGGTGGTTTAAATAGTGTTTCTTTTGGAGGGCAGTTCAACTACAGTAGGGGTCGCTCTTATAGGCCCGCTTAGATGACTCACCGGGTTCATTGTGGTGCATCAGCAAGCCATGGTTCATACAGTGCTCATCCTGGTCAGTCATCTCTCAGTGCCCTCCCAGCTTAGAGTTTATCTCGTGCTCCATCAGTTCAAGGTTCATTTGTGCTAGGTTCGTCTAGTAGTTATTCTGGTTCTTGGGGTCTGATTCAGTCCCCACCACTATTGGAGAGTACCTTAGAGTGCAGGGAGTTTAGACACGTGTAGAGGTAGTGTCCCCGTTGTTTTGGAGGTCCTGTTTAGCAGAGGGGTCAGGTTATGACTTCTGCACCAGTTACTTCACCACCCGCCAGCCAACTTGGAGTGGCGTCAGGCAGCTAGAGGTTTCCTTAGAGGGGGAGGCTGATCAGGTGGTGGTCAGGCTCAATGCTATGCTTTCCCTGCCAGGCTAGAGGCTGTTGCTTCAGACGTAGTGATCATATATATTTTCTCAGTACGCCACATGGATGCTTCTATATTATTTGACACTAGTTTTACTTATTCGTGTGTATCATCATATTTTGCTCGTTATCTGGATATGCCTCGTGAGTCCTTAGTTTCAGTTGTTTATGTATCTACACCAGTGGGCGATTCTATTATAGTGGATCGTATATATCGGTCGTGTATGGTTACTATTTGGGGATTGGAGACTAGAGTTCATCTCTTATTGCTTAGTGTGATTGATTTCAACGTGATTCTAGGTATGGATTGGTTGTCCCCATGTCATGTTATTCTGGATTGCCATGCTAGGATCGTGACATTGGCGATGTTGGGGTTACCTAGGATCGAGTAAACAGGTTATCTAGACGGTGTTCCCAATAGGGTGATTTCACATCTGAAGGCCCAGCGGATGGTTGGGAAGGGGTATTTGTCATATTTGGAATTTGTAAGGGATGTTGGTGCTGATACCCCTACTATTGATTCTATTCTGGTAGTGCAAGTCTTTTCGGAAGTGTTTTGTGCAGACCTGTCAGGCGTGCCACTCGGCAGGGACATTGATTTTGGTATTGATTTGGTGTCAGGCACTCTGCCCATCTCTATTCCTATGTATCATATGGCACCAGCAGAGTTGAAGGAATTGAAATAGTAGCTTTAGGAGCTTCTTGATAAGGGGTTCATTATGCCTAGTGTGTCGCCTTAGGGTGCACCAGTTCTGTTTGTGAAGAAGAAGGACGGTACTATGCATATGTGCATTGACTATAGGCAGTTAAACAAAGTTATAATTAAGAACAAGTATTCGTTGCCGCACATTGATGACTTATTTGAGAAACATGAGGGAGCTAGGGTGTGCTCTAAGATTGAATTGAGGTTTGGGTTTCACCAGTTGAAGATTCGGGACTCGGATATTCTGAAGAAAGCATTCAGGACCCGCTATGGTCACTACGAGTTCCTTGTGATATCTTTTGGGATGACCAATGCCCCAATAGCATTCATTCATCTGATGAACAGTGTGTTCCAGTCATATCTTGATTTGTTTGTCATAGTATTTATTGATGATATCCTGGTGTACTCACGTAGCCAAGAGGAGCATGCACAACATATGAGGATTGTACTACAGAGGTTGAGGGAGGAGAAGCTTTAAGCCAAGTTCTCCAAGTTGAGTTTTGGCTCAGTTCCATGGTGTTCTTGGGGCACGTGGTGTCCAGTGAGGGGATTAAGGTGGATCCGAAGAATATTGAGGCGGTTCAGAGTTATCCTAGGCCATCTACAGCTACTAAGATTTAGAGTTTTCTCGACTTGTATGGATATTATTATCGCTTCGTGGAGGATTTCTCATCCATTGCAGTGCCTTTGACCATGTTGACCCCGAAGGGTGCTCCATTCTGGTGGTTGGATGATTGCAAGGAGAGATTTCAGAATCTCAAGACGGCCTTGACCATAGCTCCAATTCTAGTTTTACCTTCAGCATCGGATTCTTACACAGTCTATTTTGATGTTTCTCAGATTGGTATTTGGTGTGTCTTGATACAGGAGGGTAGAGTTAGTGCTTATGATTCACGCTAGTTGAAGTCTTATGAAAAGAACTACCATGTTCATGATTTGGAGTTGGCAGCCATCATTCATGCATTGAAGATTTGGTGGTATTATCTCTACGGTGTCTCTTGTGAGGTATTTACGGATCATCAGAGTCTTCATAAAAGGATCAAAATTTGAGGCAGCAGAGATGGTTGGAGCTGCTAAAGGACTATTATATTACCATTATTTATCATACGGAGTGTGATGGTCGATGCCTTGAGTAGGAAGGCAGTGAGTATGGGTAGCCTTGCATTTATTCATGATGGTGAGAGACCACTTCTATCAGATGTTTAGGCCCTGGCTAATCAGTTCGTGAGGTTAGATGTTTTGGAGCCTAGTCAGGTTCTAGCTTGTGTGGTTTCTCGGTCTTCCTTATATAATCGCATCAGAGAGCGTCAGTATGATGACCCTTATCTGCTTGTCCTTAAGGAAACGGTTCAGCATGGTGAGGCCAAGGAAGTTACTATTGGGGATGATGAGGTGTTGCGGATGCAGGGTCGGATTTGTGTGCCCAATGTAGATGGGTTACGTGAGTTGATTCTTGAGGAGGCCCACAGTTAGCGGTATTCGATTCATCTAGATGTTGTGATTGTGTACCAGGATTATAGGCAGCACTATTGGTGGAAGAGGATGAAGAAAGACATAGTTGAATTTGTACCTCAATGCCTAAATTATTAGCAGGTGAAGTACAATCACCAGAGGTCGGGCGGTTTGCTTCAGAGGGTTGATATTCCTCAGTGGAAATGGGAGCGTATCACCATGGACTTCGTAGTTGGGCTCCCACAAACTTTGAGGAAGTTTGATTCTATTGGGTGATTGTGGATCGATTGACCAAAGTCCGCATATTTCATTCCAGTTGGGACTACCTATTCTTCGGATCGGTTAGCTGAGATCTATATCCGCAAGATTGTCCGCCTTCACGGTGTGCCAATGTCCATCATTTTAGATCAAGTCACGCAACTCACATCGTAATTTTAGAGATCTATGCAGCAAGAGTTAGCCACACGGGTTGAGTTGAGTATAGCATTACATCCTCAGACGGATGGACAGGCTGAGCACACCATTCAGATATTGGAGCATATGCTATGCTCTTATGTCATGGATTTCGGGGGTTCTTAAGATCAGTTTCTACCGCTTTAAGAGTTTGCCTACAATGCTACCCATCGAGTATTCAGATGGCTCCATATGAGGCATTGTATGGGAGGCAATGTCATTTTTTGGTCGACTGGTTTGAGCTGGACGAGGCTAGGCTATTGGGTACTGACTTAGTTCAGGAGGCTTTGGAAAAGGTTAAGTTCATTCAGGATCGACTTCGCATGGTGCAGTCTAGATAGAAGAGTTACGATAATCGAAAGGTTCGTGATGTTGTTTATATGGTGGGCACGAAGGTATTGCTCATAGTTTCACCCATGAAAGGTGTTATGAGGTTCGTGAAGAAAGGCAAGTTGAGCCTTCGGTATATTGGCCCTTTTGAGGTGCTTGAGACGATTGGAGAGGTGGCTTACAAGCTTGCATTGCCTCATAGCATATCGAGTGTTCATCTACTATTTTATGTTTCCATGCTCCGGAAGTATTTCAGTGATCCGTCTCATGTTTTTAACTTCAACACGGTGTAGTTATATGGGGATTTGGCTTATGATGTGGAGTCGGTGGCCATCTTGGATCGGCAGGTTCGGAAGTTGAGGTCAAAGAACATAGCTTTAGTAAAGGTATAGTGGAGGGGTCAGCCAGTCGATGAGGCTACTTGGGAGACTGAGCGAGATATGCGGAGTAGATATCCACACCTTTTTGAGACCCCGGGTATGATTCTAGACCCGTTCAAGGACGAACGTTTATTTAAGATGGGGAAAATGTAACGACCCGGCCATTTATTTTGAGTATTATAGCCTCGTTCCCCTATTTATTGCTTATTTTGTGCTTATATTTTGTTATGTGACTTACCGGGGTGGTTGGTTTGGTTTCGGGAATGTTTCGGAATGAATTGGGACACTTAGTCCCAAGGTTGGAAGCCTAAGTTGAAAGAGTTGACCGAATGTTGACTTATGTGTAAATGACTCCGGAATGGAGTTTTGATAGTTCTGATAGCTCCGTATATAGTGATTTTGGTGTTAGGAGTGTGTCTAGATGTTGGTTTGGAGGTCCGTAGATGATTTCGGATTTAATTGGCGGAAGTTGGAGAAGCTGAAGTGTGAAAAGTTGAGAGGTTTGACCGAGAGTTGACTTTCTGGTTACCGGGCTCTGATTTTTGTTCCGAAAGTTGGAATAGGTCCATTGTGTCATTTTATGACTTGTGTGCAAAATTTGGGGTCAATCGGAGTTGGTTTGATAGGTTTCGACATCGATTATAGAAGTTGGAAATTCATTAGATTCATTAGGCTTCAATTGGGGTGTGATTCGTGTTTTTGATGTTGTTTGATGTGATTTAAGGCCCCGACTAAGTTTGTATCGTGTTTTAGGACTTGTTGGTATGTTGTTTTGAGGTCTCGGGGGCCTTGGGTGGATTTCGGATAGATAACGGATTGAAATTGGACTTAGAAGATTTGCTGAAGTTACTGATGCATGTGCTTCTGGTTTCCTTATACGCGATCGCGAGTAGAAGTCCGCGATCGCAATGAGTTGTTTGGGTGACTGGTGAAATTGTTCAATGCGATCGCGAGAATAGGTATGCGATTGCGAAGCGTTTGTTTTCTTTGCATCACGAATGCGGGTGTTGGGTCGCGTCCGCGAAGAAGGAAGGGGGGGCTGGGAAGCCCGTGCGATTGTTCTTCGCGATCGCATAAGGGTGTCCGCGATCATGTAGATCTAAGTCTATGTGCATCGCGTTCGCGCGGAGTTATGCTTTTGCGAAGGGTTAACTTTGGCAGCTTATATTTTTGTGCTTCGCAATCGCGAAGTATTTCCCGGGATTGCGAAGGGTAAATCACTGGGCAGATTATATATTTTCATAAAATAGGAATTCGAGTATTACTTCGTATTTGGACATTGGGAGCTCGGATTGTATGGTTGGACTCGTTGTTGAATGGGTGTTCGGAGTTTGTTAATTTTTTCGGATTTTGAGATGTGGGCCCGAGGTTGACTTTTTTACTTTTGTTAAAAAACTAGCTTTATCATATGTAATTGATTCCTATAGCTTATGTTGATTGTATTAAGTTGTTTGTGGCTAGATTTAAGTTATTCGGATGTCGACTCGTGAGGCAAGGGCTTGTTGAAGTAGAGATTTGCGCAGTTTGAGGTAAGTAACACTTCTAAATTGGTATGAATCCCTGAAATATGTGTTATGTGGTTGGTGTTGAGTGATGCACATGCTGGGTGACGGGCGTGTGGGCGTGCACCATAGTAATTGTGACGCGGTTGATTTCGTGGACTTTCATAATCATCTAATCCTGATATTATTCACGTATTCTCAATGTGTTAGAGAAATTGATCTATGATTCGTATTAGAAATCATGTTTAGTCTATACGTTGGTACTCTTGGGACCCGTAGTGGTTGTTTTGTTGCTGAATCATTTGCTTAATTTGCAATAATGTAATCAGTCACATATATCATTTGCATATCATATATCAGTCTCTATTTCCATTTATTGTTTCATCATATTATCATTGTTGAGCTGATTGTCATGAGATTTGTGAGCTCGAGGGACTGGAGATATTGATGACTGTGTAAGGCCGAGGGCCTGATTGTGAGTGATATTTATCGGATTGGCATGCACACCCCAGCAGGCTTTATTGATTCATGCCATGACTTTCTTATATTAGCGCTTGGGCAGGATCCGTCCCTCTAAAGTCTGACATACCAACAGTGAGCGCAGGTACCTACTGAGTGCGAGTGTCGAGCGATTGGGAGTGCTAAGTGATTGAGAGTGTTGAGTGATTGGGAGTGCTGAGTGACTGAGTGTGCTGTGTGGTTGAATACTTCGAGAGTATGTATATGATTTTATCACTTTGTAGCATTACAGATGACATGCATTCTTGACATGTAGACATCGAGATGTGGCATACTTCATATTAGTCATACTTCGCATATTTTATCTGTGTTGAGCTCAAACTGTTAAATACTTGGAAGCATGTATACATTTCTGAAGTGTCTACAAGTGATTATGAGGCTTTCTCTGAGTTATTACTGTCATTTTCCTTTCATAACTGCGTTGTTATTATCTGGATTTGGACTGTACATTTTTGAGCTCGTCACAGTATCAGCCGAAGGTTAGTCTTGTTACTTATTGAGTACATTGGGTCGATTATACTCATTCTACACTCTGCACTTCATGTGTACATCCAGGTACTTCTTGGCACGGGAGTTGCTAGATTCGCAACTTCATCCGTTTGGAGACTATTGAGGTAGTTGCCTTGGTGTCCGCAAACCTGGACTCTCCTTCTTTTTAGTTGATTAGAATTGTTCTAACTTTCCAGACAGATGTTTTAGCAGTTAGACTATATTGTTATTTAGATGCTCATGTACTTAGTGACACCCGTATTTTGGAAATGTTGTACTTGAGTCGCATCATTTGTTATCGACTATTTATGAGAGTTATTATTGTTAAACCTGTTTCATCATTTTTTCACTTTAGAAATGCGTAGTAATTTATGGATGTCGGCTTTCCTAGTACTGATAGACGCCATCATGACATTTTGAGTTTTGGGTCATGACATTATTCTTGTTCTTTAATGTTTCCAAAGGGATTAGCTAACCCTAGGACTCGCCCGTTAATTTTGAACTAAACTTGGAAAAGGTAATTTGAGTTTAGGAAAGATTAATTAACAAGAATTTGAGGCGTTAACCCTCATTTTGAAGATTCTAAATAGGAATAGGATTGAACTACTTGTAGCCACATCGGGTGCACTTAATCTCTTAATGGTTTGAGGGATAATTTGATTAGGAAGTCTTATTAGTCTTCGAAAGAAGCTGATATAGAATTATTATCCGAGGTTAATTAACATAAACTCGTTCATATTTGTAAAATCGTGAAATACATTGGATCGTTACTTGAGTGTAATTCCCCGAGTATCCATGCTTGTAGCCATTAATCATTTTACTTTGTTTCTAGGTTAGTTTACATTTTCGCATTTAGACATAAATATTTTCTCAAAACCCTTGTTAGTGTCTGGCTTATCATAATAAGTGATAATTCTTTTACTTACCTAATCGCCTACATATTATTTTCTATGGGATTCGATCCCGACTCATAGTTGGGTAAATTATATTGCATGCGACCATGTCCGCTTACTCTTTGAGGAGTGGATTTGGACGTCACCATAAGAATTAGGAATAGCAACAGCATTTGATAACATAAGAATAAGAGAAGCAACATTAGCATTGTCACGCCCCGAACATGGGGGAGAGACCGGCACCCGGTGCCTCACCTATCCTTACGTACCAACTTGCAACTAAGGGACTCTGAACATATAATGTCATACTTTGGCCATGGGGCCACATTGCAAGACAGTTGCGAAGAAAAATATAAAACTGAACGGAAACTAACGCTGACTAAACATCAATATAAAGCTGGGACGATAAGACTGTCATAACTACTATAGCTGGCAAACAAACAAAATATACATACAAGGCCTACAAGCCTAACATACTGCAGTAACTGACAGGATATGTCTACAAACCTCTACTGATGGATGTACTATGATTGGAACAGGGCCGCGACCTACCCATAACATATATACATATATACACAAGATGTACAAAAAACTCTAGACCCGGTAACTATGACGGATGTGGAGCTTACCGATCAAGCTGAACTCGGGCAACACCTACTGAGGAAGTCTACCCGTCTATCTGTCTGAACCTGCACGCAAGAAATGCAGCATCCCCAGCAAAAGGGACGTCAGTACGAAATTATGTACCGAGTATGTAAGGCAACAGAATAATTAAAAGCTAAAACTGAACTGATAATATAATAATTGAAAGTAACTGGGAGTCAAAGGTAATCTGAAGATATGCTTACCTGCTGATACTGACTCAACTCTCTCAATATAGTAATTTAAATAGTTGTCCGGCCTTATAAGGCTCAGTATATATTATTATATATATATATATA
>AWOL01S0053936.1:40839-57250 GCA_000715115.1 Nicotiana otophora | reverse complement strand
CGGGACCACCCATCTCTTCCTTCCCCTTCGCCCGGCCCGGTGAGATCATATTTCTAGAATGAAATGAAGTGATGGGAAGAGAAGACTGCTGGCGGTAAACCCCTATTCATGAAAGCCCCTTGTAAAGGGGAAAACAAAAGTGTGCTCCTGCGCACCAGCTGAAGAAAGGAGCTTTGGAAGCTTACCTTATTATTATATTAAAAGGGGAAAGGGTAGAAAACCTATCTCACTAATAAGAAGAAAGGGACAAGCCAAAACCTACTCCTACCAAGTTGCTGGATCGAAGTAGTACATTATACATCTGCGTGCCAGCAGCGGAGGAGGTTCGATTCTTATTATACGCGATGTGGCAAAAAAGATTGGTTCAACGAGATATTCCTTGCGTGTATTACGATTTAAAACTTGTCATCTACTTTCAGGAAAGTGTCTCTTTTTATAGAGTGTATAGCAATTCTGTCAATGCAGTACGAATTGCATGGCTAGCATAANTTATTATTATATTAAAAGGGGAAAGGGTAGAAAACCTATCTCACTAATAAGAAGAAAGGGACAATCCAAAACCTACTCCTACCAAGTTGCTGGATCGATTCTTATTATTCGCGATGTGGCAAAAAAGATTGGTTCAACGAGATATGCCTTGCGTGTATTACGATTTAAAACTTGTCATCTACTTTCAGGAAATATTTCGAACAGAAAACTTGCAATAATACAATGCCGTATTCTCTGAAGATTGATGAACGAGAAGAGATCTATTAAGAGAAAGATTTATTCTAGAGAAAATCTTAAAAGTTATATCCAATCACAAACTACACGAAAGTTGTCCCTTTTTATGGAGATTTACCCATCACAGAGTTGCACAGAGGAAGAGAACGAACTTCATATATCCCTTTTCTACTCAATTCGGAAACAAGATCGTACGTTATCTCAGTTCGTCTCCATTTTTGTGAAACTATTCCTCAAGCAAGGCAGTTGATAAGTCATCGAAGGGTTTGTGTGAATAATGGAATGGTTAACATTACTCATTTTAAACTTTCCCACGGTGATATAATATCTTTTCAATAAAATGATGTGAGAACCCGCGGTGAAGAAATAAAGAGATCCTTCTATATCAAAATCTCATGTGAAAAAAATAATAGGAAAATTGCTAGATCACCCATGGAGAAGAACCAAAACAGAATGTCTCCGGCTACTCTAAACTAAGAGGGGATGCCGCCTACTACTAAAATCCTGATTTTTGCAATAGTTGCGTTCTTATATGCAAGAAGAAGACTTAGAAAGAACAAATAAGTTTGGATTCAAAAACATATGCTTAGGCAGTTCTTTCGCCGAGNGAAACAAGATCGGACGTTATCCCGGTTCGTCTCCATTTTTGTGAAACTATTCCTCAAGCAAGGCAGTTGATAAGTCATCGAAGGGTTTGTGTGAATAATGGAATGGTTAACATTACTCATTTTAAACTTTCCCACGGTGATATAATATCTTTTCAATAAAATGATGTGAGAACCCGCGGTGAAGAAATAAAGAGATCCTTCTATATCAAAATCTCATGTGAAAAAAATAATAGGAAAATTGCTAGATCACCCATGGAGAAGAACCAAAACAGAATGTCTCCGGCTACTCTAAACTAAGAGGGGATGCCGCCTACTACTAAAATCCTGATTTTTGCAATAGTTGCGTTCTTATATGCAAGAAGAAGACTTAGAAAGAACAAATAAGTTTGGATTCAAAAACATATGCTTAGGCAGTTCTTTCGCCGAGCACAAAAGAATGAAGAGGAATTTGTATCATTTCAAATCCCTATTTTTATCGAAGAGAAGGAACGAGAAAAACTGAAATATTCCTACTCGAACAAGAAGTACTATAGTTTACAACATTTCTTTATATAGTAATTCAACCNCTATTGCTCTGTATCCCACCCCCCCCAGTCAGTTAACTAAAAAGATGAAAATAAAAAGGATCGAACTACCTGCTCATTATTCGCAGATGAATCATAGAACATCAAAAGCTGTGGTATCTTATGGACCTAACATAGGTCACATACCTCACTACACAAGATTGAAAGATCCAGACCTTCTTATTCAGAGCGGAAAGGGACGTGGCCAAAACATATAAAGATCAGTGTAGTCGCTCATAGGGACATATCTATCCGGATAGAGGATAGTCCAGGCCGATTCATAGATAGATCTCTCTCCATATAGATAGGTATTTACGTGGATAGAGATAAAGATATGGATCCATCTAGATCTTGATTCACTAATTCCATATGTTTTCTTGATTCTGATTGATTACCTTTTTCTTGACGATAAGTTTTAAATCTTAATGCAGGCAAGGAAACATCATTTTTGATTTATTACTTGCTGGGTCAGAGAGTAGACCAGCGAGCAGAGCCAAGGAAGAGGGAAGCCCGTCATAGAGAAATTGACTAGAAGTAGAAGACTGCTGGCCTGAGAGAACGCGGCCTCCATCGGGAATGATGGCCCAATTTCTCTTCTTTCTTTTTGATTTCAGGTTTCTTTTTTTTCAGGGGTCCAAAAGGCTAAAAGGTGGGGGAGAAGGAAGCCGAACCTCTAATAGACCTGGACACAAATAATTCTCGATGTCGAGAGAGATTTGAGATTCCGTAAGTAAATCAGTGAGTGCTTTCTAAGAAGGGCTTGGAAGAAGAAAATAAAATAGGAACAACCGCGTTGGTCGTAATAGATCGACTTTCATGCTAGTTCTTGCTCTGGCATGAAAGTTCCATTTCAAGTAACGACGACATACTATGATACTTTCTATTTTGTCGCGATTTCATTCTTATTCGTTGTTATGATGTTCCATATTCAAATAGTTTAGATTCACGAAGAAGTATTGCGCTATTTACCAGTGAGTGGTATTATTGGACTGATCTTTTGGTGGGAGATGTTCTTTATTTTAGATACTGAAAGCATTCCATTACTACCAACCCAAAAAAATACGACCTCTATGAGATATACGGTTTATGCTGGAAAGGTATGAAGTTGGACTAATTTGGAAACATTGGGCAATTTACTTTATAACTACTATATCGTCTTGTTTTTGGTTTCTAGTCTTATTTTATTAGTAGCCATGATTGGGACTATAGTACTGACTATGCATAGGACTACTAAGGTGAAAAGACAGGATGTATTTTGACGAAATGCTCTGGATTCTTGGAGGACAATAATGAGGAGGACGATAGAACCACTCACGACAATAAGGAGAAGCAGTGGTTCGAATCCTCATCGTGAGACCAGGATAGTATGGAGAAGCATCGATAAATGCTATTAACATTGATGATACAGCTTAGAGGAATTCCTCTCTTGCTCCCGGACTGATTCCTTGCCTTTTAATGTGGACAAATGGGCATCCCTAGAATCAGCTGCTCTCCTTCCTGTTGCAGGAAGACAATGCGAAACAATTCATATATTAGTAAGGCAAGGTAATTGTTCGTTGACAACATTGGGGCGTAGTAGATTGACTATTGGGATCCCTTTAGCTTTAGTATGACTATTACTATAGGCGTTGGAATCAGCTTGTCTGAGTATGTAAACTATGTGGTGGATACAATAACATATAAGCCTTCTAAATCAACCAATGCTTCTTCCATGAGGGACTTCAATGAAGCAAGATTTTTTGATTTCCCATTCATCGTATCGACCGACCCAGACCCCGTACCTGTCCCCGATGAAAGTCAGGATGAAACCTGCTTTCATTCAAAACCAACTCACTTTAAGGAAAGGAAAGCTTTGTGAATGTTTAAAAGGTAATTGAGTGAGCTCTCGCCTAATAGAAGAGTTTAATAAAGCGGAGAGGGATTTTCCGACAACAAAAAAGCTTTTCTCCCCAACCGAGGTGATAGACCACCTTATGAAAGATGTGATTACCAGCCAAAGGGCAAAAAGACGGGGTTGAATGCGACTCTAACAATACCAATCTCCTCTGGAACAAGGAAAAGCAACTCTGCTTGGTATCGGTAACGATTAACATATTCTTTTGTTTGAGAGAGGGGAACCCTTACTTAAGAACAAAAAGTGGCCGAGCAAAAAAGCAAGGTAAAGGATAAAGGAGAAGTACCCGGCCCGACAAAGAAGGGTCTCACATTAACAGGTTTTTCCTTAGTAGGCTAGCTTTGGTTGCTAAGCAAGCTAGGTTCTCTTTCACTTCTTGAATGAGCCTTTTGGCGACTCTCTCTCAACAAAAAGAAAGAAGAGGTGATAGGATCTTCAAGTAGCCCAGACTAAGGTTGGAAAAGATTCCCGGGGATACTACAACTTGCGTGGAAGGCTAGGGTGGTTTTTAGAAAGCGCAAAGATAGAAGACGTCGTAGGGAACCAATTTCTATCGCTTTCCCCCTCTAGTGGCCATTCAATCTTTTGATGACTTGCACTCGAAAGAGTTGGTTAGCATTTGAAACCTCAAAGGGAGTTGAAGAGAGGCCTTTCAGTTTGTTCAAAGGCACTAGGGATGAGCCATTACAGACGGTCAGATGCTTATGGAGTTCACTCATATTGAATTGTCCAAAAGCTCATCAACCTGTCCAAGGGATGATGAAGGCAATGCCACAATTGAAGGAACCACCCTCTTACTCTTTTTTAGATAAGAATGCAAAAGACCCTGACCCTGGCAACCAAGCCCACTCAGATAGACCAAGTAGACCAAAAATAGTTCATAAGAAAGACTAAGGAAACAAAACCTTTTCTCGATAACGCTGGGCCAGGTAGTGACACTTCACCCAGATTTGATCATCACGTCAACTTGCTTTATTCAACAAAGTGATCAAACTTCTTAGCCACAGGGGACCGGCCTCATGAACACATTCGTTAAAGGAACTACTGGCCGGCTTTCTCAATCTTCAATCTAACTTCAGAAAATGAATAAGCCCACTTGATGAGAATAGATCTAATTCTTTTTCTAACATTTGTTAATTGATAGGAAGATTTCTTTCTGTGTGATTCTGCCCCCACTCTGCCAGCAGCCTATGTATTGATCTATACCAGTTGATCTACCGCTTTTTTACTTTGCACATTCTGGATAGGCGCGCATCCTCAGAGACTGAGGGGTAATAAAGATCAATGAAAGACTAGAGCACGAGCTAGCTGATCTACCGATAAGTCCTTGATTTCTTATCCGCAAAGGCAGACTTCGACTCATTGAAGAAATAACTTGAGGTGAAGACCAATGAGCGATTGCGACAACTACGGACCCCTTAACTAGGTTTTTTACTAATACTAACTAATAGGCTTTCAGAAGCTTTTCCACACAAAGAGAGGAGGAAGTTCTTGCTTCAAACTTGCCAGACGAGCGGACATCGGAGCTCAGCAGCGCATTTACTATTTGGATATGGATGGCACCAGGTAGGGTAAAAAGAAGGATTTTTTCCATTAGCTGAGGAAAGAAGTAGCAAAGAAATATCTCTATCGTGGGAAAAAAAGAGAAACGTAGGATAGATATCCCTATTAGATCGAAGGGATGGCTAAAGGCCAAACCCGGCTAAAAACAAAAAGAAGAGATCAAGGAGAGGGAGCTAGACGAGCACTTTCAAGAGAGCGACCGGGAGATCTAAAACTGCTATAGTAAAGTAGGACGAAAGTACTTCCCAAAGGTTCTACCTTTTCTTTTGCGCTCGGGGATAAATAGAAATTTCTAAATGTATAGTANCTCTATTTGATCGAAGGGATGGCTAAAAGGCCAAATCCGGCTAAAAACAAAAAGAAGAGATCAAGGAGAGGGAGCTAGACGAGCACTTGCAAGAGAGCGACCGGCAGATCTAAAACTGCTATAGTAAAGTAGAACGAAAGTACCTCCCAAAGGTTCTACCTTTTCTTGTGCGTTCGGGAATAAATAGAAAGTTTCTAAATGTATAGAAGACTCTCGATTGATTGGTTGTAATGTTCACGAGGTTGTATATAATCCAATGTTCAGTGATATGACTTTCCTACTGACTGAATTGCTTGAATTAGTTGAAGGTGCAGAGTCTTCTTCTTCTGATTTGAGACGAATTCATTTTTCTACTAAAAGTGCTTTTGATAGTGAATAGGGAAAAGCCTTGACTTTTTCAAGGGTACCAGCAAAGAGAAGAATAAGTATTACCTCTGTTGAAGGAAGAAGCCCCTCCCTTTGCTTATTTATTCTTCCTGGTCTTTGGGTCTAAACTGAACGGCTCGCTGCCTATTTAGTTAGATTTTATGTTTTGATTCCAGAACAAAACTAGAGATCCTGGCCCCCACCCTTGAAAGCTCCTCGTGCTGCGACTATCACCGGTAAGCTGTGTCGAATCAACATCGGGATTAAAATAAACTGCAAAAACAACAACTATGTCAACGCCTATTTGCTGTGGATCTACTGGTCCTGATGCTTGAATATATTCCACCGTAAACTACCGAATATACTACTGCAGGATCTTGTGCTGCTTTTGTTGTTTTTTCTCTCACCTATCACTATGCCACCTCAGCAACTGGGACCCCCTAACCTTTTCTATCTACTTTAGAAGTAGGGCGAGTGAGTATGTTCCTTTCCCGTGAAGATTTTAGGATATGCGACCTGATGCTTCCTTCAGATCTAATATCTCAATCAACTAAATTCTCTTTTCTTTACAGGATCTATACTAACTTACCCACTCCTGCTCCTACCGGATACAAGAGGGCCGATGCCCTATTCCCCCACCCATTACTCATTCCTTCCCAACTCGATAGGGATTGCAATCTCGAGAGAGAAAGCAACAATTGACCTCCTACAATAGGTAGATGGGGTTGGCTACGATGGATACAGTGAAATCAATCCTTATTCCGCACTCCCTCTCACCGGCCTGAAACATATATAAATCATGAATTCTTATTAGCAGGCCGGCAAGCCGGGCATACGGGGACCGTCGAAGAAGTGCCTCAATGCGCCATAGCCACTAGTTTGACTCCTTTTATGAAACTATGAACTCCACAGAACTTTATCAATTCCAACACAACTTATCCTTTTGGAGCTGACATAACAAACTACGCGAGCCTCCCAACGAAGCCAACATAAATCCGATCCGAATAAAAAAAAATAAAAGGAAGTTTTATTATTGTGGTATACCATCCACCTGTTCTGGAACTTTCAGTTCCAATCGAAGCATGCAGATCCGTAAATATATTTGTATGTATAGCCACTTTAGTCGTGCTCGTCCTTTCTCGAAAGTATTGTTTTTCTAGGAACATGGTCAACTGGAAATTATTATGTTCGTGATTCTTCATCCACCGATGGAAAACATGCTCCAAGTTTCCATTCTCATATGAGGCTGGAAAGTGGACTGGCAACAGGTCAGCACAAAGTGATTCATCAAGCTCAAACTTGATCCTATCGCTCGTTAGGGACAGTTTATAGATCATCAAATTCCCACAAATCGAATGCAAAGTGGGTCCATGTAAATGATCATGACCTCACAAACAACAACGCTCCTTCCCCATTTGGAGTTCGGAACCCAAAGGCAATCGTTGAGTGAACTGTATCATTTTTGTGTTAGTTGACCTAAGCCGCACCCTTACTGCTGGGGTGGGGCTCGGCCTACGAACCATACGCGGGATGCGTTTTTTGCCTCATACAGCTCGGACCGAAAATCGGGGGAAGTTTAAAAGAGATGGGGAAACCTAGAAGTTGTCGGTTGGGGTTGGGATAAGCTTGTTTCTTTACAAGCCTATCCCCCCAACAAATTCGAACGCGCTAGCGCTTCGCGTTCTATCGATTCCTTCCCTTTACATTCTGGGATAGGCGGCTAATACTAAATAATAAGTGAAGTAATCGTCATCTGACAAATCAGCTTGGACACCAGACCGCCCGTGCCTGCCCATTTTGTCTCGCCCTAAATGGAATGGCTCACTTAGTTACGCTGCGCAGCGACCCGAGTCCCCACGTCCATTTTTCGCCATCCACTTCATTTTATGCTGAACCTAACCCGGGCTGGCTTCTTGGGAAGCCCGTTCCCACTGCGCTCACAGCCCGGCTAGCCACCCAGCGGTAGTGGGAATTCTTCCATTCTCTGGTCAAGGACTTGGTTGGATGCGGGATCTTCTCCACGTGGAGCGGTATGACGTAGATGATATCATCACGACCCCTCTTTTTGTACCGTTAGGGATGCTTAATGCCACTTCTCCAACTAGCGTTACCTGCGCTTTTGTGTCTCTAAGTGTGGTCAGCACTGGGTGTGTCTGAGAAGCGAGGCTTACACCCATTCGCATTAGTTCATCCAAAGTTTGTTACCCTTATGCACGAATTATGGAATAAGCCATCTTCATATCAAGGTTAAGGAGTCAACTAAGCATCTTAGTGGCGGGATTGATTACTTGGATCGAATTAGAGTCCACGCCGCCCGCCCTGAACTAATAAGTGGCGTGGGCCACAGGTCGCACATAAGCCACTGAGCCGCACGACAAAAGAACACCCAACATAAAGATGCACACTCCTCCATGTGAAATATTTATCTTCTTATGAGCTTTTTGATAGTAGTCGTGACCAACAGCCATCAGCTCTCGACTTGTTGGTAAGGTGAGAGCTTCAAGACAAATTTTAGGTGAAGCACCCTCCATACAAGCACAGCCTGACGAAGGGGGGATGGGGAAAGATACAGGCCATAGTTGGACCATCTGTTCAATCTGTTCGAGTTTTGCTTCTCTAAAGAAGATGAGAGGCTAACAATGAAAGTGTTCGCAACACATATCGAAATGATACTAATTAAGCCGACCATTAATGACTAGTTAAAACACCAGGAGTGGTCCGATCCCCTATTTGATCAGACCTCTCTGAGAAAGATAAAAAGCAAACTCTCATATTTCGGAGCCCAGCTTCAACAACTTCTTCGTAAGTGAGGTGAGGTAGTTCTTTTGGTTTGAACAGGGGTCGCCTTTGTTTTGGTTGAAGTAGCCACGACTTTGGTCGTAGTAAGCTTATACCCATAAACCCAGTCCGCTTGCAGCCATGTTGATCAAAATGACTAAGTTTAATGACTGGACCAGTTAGTAGCCCTCGTATTATAAGATTCTCTCACCTTGTGGTTGACATTCCATTCCCCATAGTCGTAGGTGCTCGTTCTATTTGGATTTGAATGGGCCGGGGCTCCCGAGGTACATATGGCTGGCCCTTTGGGTGTCTTGATGATACAAAGAAAGAAAACATGATGGTTTTTAACATACCCTTTAACAAAAAGCCAATCCTTACCAAAGGAGGAAATAGAATAATCTACCTTATTATTTCCTTCTCGTTGATTCCCCTCGACAATAAAGTTGCACTTCCTTATAATAAGTGGCTGAGAGTTAGCCTGCCACCTTGGCCTCTTGGCAGGAGGTTCGTTGTCTACCTTCTTTCCAGTCCGGCCATAGTACGACACCTGAACTCGAAGCTACGATCATATCCAATTGGATCTGGTCCTACACGACCCAACCCCGGAACTTAGAACGGCCGGCCTCTTTGGATGGTAGAACAAGGATAGGGGGAGTCATGCCCATTTTCTATCCGGGCACGAGTAGGAACATAAAAGAAAATGGAAAACCAAATACATGTACATGATATAACTATATATACAAAAATACATGATCCGATTTGACAGGCTGCCCACAGAAAGGAAAGAGTTTACTGACCGCATAACAACTCATTCTTGCGTGTAGAGCGTGGGCCCATGTCTCACGAACAATCATAGTATGGCCACTCATCTAATATAAAATCAATGAGTAGATCTCACCTCCTCTTCCCCATACTATAGCCGGAAGGGATAGAGTATCCACAGAAGAGAGAGTACATGCCCTTGCCCAAAATTTAGTTTAGACGCGGCTCGAATGCCTTTATACTATAGGCTGTGTTAAGCATGCAACTTTGAGAGAAAACAAACTCTTTTTCCATGACAACAGTCGCGACTATAAAGGGCGGGGCAGTATGCTCTCTATCAACAATAGGGGGCTATTCATAGTAAAAAACTACTAGACTATATAGATTCTAACTGAACTTCAACTTGTACTTGATTGATTAATTCAGAGGCAGTGCTGGAACATAATGTTGGATGATCTCCATTTCATAGCAATGTTTCCCAAAACAGTAAAACCGCACTAGACCGAGGCCCATTGCTATGGGGACTACACTATATAAAAGAATGACTAAGGTAATTGCCAATAGTTTCTATTGAAAGACAGGCTGGCTCATTAAAAATGGCGCCCTCCTAATCTCATTTTAATAGGAAGAGATATTGATAATTATCCCAAGGAGGCTTACTACTCAGCTGATAGATCAGGTGAGCCAGCCAAGATCACTAAACTCACCAAACCAACAGTATATGAAAATTTGAATCATAAGTTTTTATATGCTTTAGGAAGAGTTTATTTATATACAATGGAAAGCCCTATAATCCATGGACGACCAGTGGAGTTCATAAAATAAACAAAAGAAAGGTCCGCGATAAAGTTGTCCCCTCTCTCCATATCTCTACTTGCTGGTTGGGTATAGATAACACTATAATATAACAAAGCCAGATAGCGATACTATTCCTTCAGAATTGATACAGATGGAGAGGACCCATGGAAAAATCCACCTTATTCATGCTCCGCACAGCAACTTGGTCGGTCAATACTATATGTCTATGCTAAACTTGGTGATCTATTTTCGTTTCCCTCTTTAAGCATATGTGATATAATCATTCTTATCTCAGAAGATAAGTATGCATTGTCCCCACTTAAGTTATTAAGTATTCCCAAAGACGAGGGGATTGTTTTAATGTTGAAACTTTATGTCAGACAGGGGACCCTGATCATAAATGGGTTGTTTGTCCCGGTGAAAGGGACGCTCTTATTTTAATCGCTCTGGCGCATATGTTGAATAGTTATTTTCTGCGTTCATTTAGNTGTCAGCCAGGGGACCCTGATCATAAATGGGTTGTTTGTCCCGGTGAAAGGGACGCTCTCGTTTTAATCGCTCTGGCGCATATGTTGAATAGTTGTTTTATGCGTTCATCTATCTTTCAGGAGCAGTCGTGTGGTTTTCCCAGAGATCGCCGTGAGTTCTTTGCCAAATTAGGTGGAGTGGGGAAGATTAGAACTATTTTCATCTTGAATCTAGCACCCTCACAAGGTACTATTCCTCATAAAAGAACTTTACGAAAGCTGGCACCCTTGGTGCGTGATAGCTACGTTCCTTAGTTTCATCCTTTTTACAGATACCAGTTTATGACCAAAATGGAATTAATTGTTCTATTACGGAAGTAGGGATCCCGCACGCTGGGTTAATCACTAAGGTCTTATACAATTTTATGTTGGATGATTTCGACCGGGGATTTAAACAGCTATACCCTAGTCTTTCTTATTATCGTTACTTGGCTGACTGTTACGTATTATTTCCATTGTTTAGTCTCCAAAGCGAGCAGCAGTGTAAAGAAGAAATGAATAGTATCCTCTTAGAGTTAGATCTTGATGGGGATATCACAACTATTCTACCTGGTGGGGGTGCCCATGTGACTCGTGATGGGCATTTGATTATTCTAAGCCGAGATTGCAGTCTTCATGTTGTCGAACAGTGAACATTCTTTCCTTAATTCAATTTGTAGTCAATATGTTTAATACAAAAACGAACACATGAAATGATAGGAAATCCTTTTTTTAGAGAGCCAATGCCTTAAGACAGAGCCTAATAGCAGTTGTCGCCTACTTCACTGAGTTGTGGTTCTAAAAAGAAGATTTATCTTGGTATATTCCATCAAGAGAAAGCCATATATATATATATATATATATAAAGCAAATTAGAAATTATATACATGTGCTTACACTTTTTTGAGGATTCTAAGACCCGATCACCCATCAAAGAAATATCCTTAGGTCTTAAGTATACAGCTCTGTAGCTTGTGTTGCCTACATAGGGTAGAAAAGAATGCTTTGCATAAAGATGTCAATGTCCAAGATAAAAGGAACGAGGAGAAGAATCGGCGAGGCGAGTGTTCTCGAAGAAACAATCATGATGGAAAAAGCGTGAGGATAATTCTAAACTCGAGATGTGAAAAATAAAAAGACTCCCTAGGAGATGGTATTAATTGTTTTAGGTCTTGATAGATTTTTCTATCGATTGAAGTTATTACGCTGGCTGATTAAATCTCTTCCTAACGCCTTTAGGGGGTGTAAATATAGCCCACTTCCAGGCCTTCTTTTAGAAAGAAACAAATGGTACACAAAGAGGGCTTGGGGGTATATATACTATACAAATTGATGATGGTTTATCATTATCAGAACAAAGATCAGTCTAGGTCGAGATGAATGGATGATGCTTCTGGAACTAGTTTTTGATAGGGTCTATATTAGCTCGAAAGAAAGAACAACCAAAGTTACACCCCCAAAGAAAAGAATATGGATTCAGATCAGTTAGTATTTGACAAAGAACCTAACGGAATTTAACAAGCAGTAACCGGAATTAAAGTTTTCCAATATGGTGTCAACCGGTAATAGAATGTAGCTAGATAACTGATGCCACAACATCCAAAATATGTGGGATGGAGTTCATGGTACACTAACTTAATCTTCAAGGTCATATAGTGCTACAGTGAACATCAATCTACTATCTAGCTCAAAATTAGCCTCACGAACTACTAACACTATTATTTGCGTAGCCCTTTTTGTTTTTTAGGCTATTTCATCATAGGCAGTCGGAACTTGCTTCTTAGCGCTATGTGGGAAGAGTATTTCTCTATTCAGCACCCCCGACTTCAATTACAAACTCTTACTTCTCGGTCTAATTTGGACTAATCCCTTTGCAGGTAAGAAATTCCTACTAACCAGACATAAAGTAAGTTTCCACTCACTACCAAAGCGGTGTCGCACCTCTACTAATTTTGGCATAACGAGGTTTTAGGCTTTACGAGGGCACCCCTAGCAAGATTCAAATCCCAATAGTCAATCAAGCCTTTGAAAATAGTGAAAATATTCGTCATAGTCCGAGTTCCTAGTTTCAACGAGACTTTCTTAGCTTGTCAAACTTTCTGTCCTTCACCAGGAAAGTTATNATATTCGTCATAGTCTGAGTTCCTAGTTTCAACGAGACTTTCTTAGCTTGTCAAACTTTCTGTCCTTCACCAGGAAAGTTATCTAGTAAGCAAGATCTTTGATTTATGTGCCTGAATAAGGATGATCAATGGCAGTTGCTTGGAGCTTTCTCTATACCTTAATTGAACTACCCCGCTCTTAGCTCGGGTTCTTACTTAATGAGCCGTCCATTGTTTGCTCTTGGATTGGACTAAGCGGCAATCCTTACTGTGGAAGCAGACCTTGTCATTCTTCTCCTTCAATGCCAGTGGATAAGTACACTATGGTTGGAATGCTTTTTTATCATGTATGTGGTTTACTTGGTCGATTAGCTAATTGCACTAGTCTCATAGCCCTCTCTTTAGTGTCCCGCCATTCCTTCTTGTTAACATAGGAAATCTAACTCATTCTAATGTAGAGCTCTTAGAGTCCTACTCAAAGTAAAAAGTAGTTCTTTAGTTAAAGCAAGGAGAGCAGAAACTAAGGGAAAAAACCTATGTTCTTATGCGGGATGGGAATAAAGGCTAGAAAGAGCGGAACTCACGACCTAAGTACTAAGTAACATTATAATGGGGATGCCAATCTTATACATAATTTACCGTTATCTAGAGTAACCTTGCAGGGGGCTGCGTATAGCATTCTAAGATCTCAATATGAGAAAGAAATCAGACCTATAACCTCATTGTCGTGGTTTGTAGACTTGCTTTGCTGCGGAAAGCCCAAATGAAAACCTATTAGAACTGTGGGCCTCACCCATCTATTGCTCGACCTTAAGTAACTACAATTATGAGGATCTATCTAATAGCTTAATGACTTTCTTGGGTCATCTAATAGGTAAGGCCTCCTCCGATCGACCCTAACTTTCATTATTGAGCTAAAGGAGTTCCCTAGCCCTTCAAGTTTACACGGTGATCCCTCTATGATGGAATTCTTCTTTCTCTCCAACTTTACGATATTATTCTAGCAAAAGCTAGTGAGTATCTGACAGTATCGTATCCCTGCTAAGGGCCGACTCCACTACTTAAGATTGTCGAATCTAATCTACCTTTTATGACCTAGCTTCTATTATTTGAACTAGTTACGTTGATTGCTGAACCTGACTTTACTTTGATGCGTTCGCCTTTCCCTATATCTTAAATAATCGGAAGAGTCAGTGGCTATCCTGCACAGGAAGAATTCAACTCTTTCCAAAGCAAAGGGGCATCGCTCTAATCACTTATGTAATGTTATTATGTAATAACCCTCCTTTTGAATGCCTAGGTTGTAACCTTTATAGCGATAACACGTCAAAAAATATCTTTTGATCAGAAAAAGGGAAAGAAAGACCATCCATATAAAGACAAAATAGACAAGAAAAGTGCCAGACTCCGTATGGAAAGACAGAAGCTGCCAATTTGTAAAGTCAAGATCAGCGGAAACATCTGCCTGAGTGAGCTCAAAATGGGCATTTCCATCCAGTTATGAGTTGAGGAGTCGGAGTTTAAGACTCGGCAAAGGCATCAGCCTAGCTAGGAACTTAAGTAGAAGAGTACACTCCTAAAGAGTAAGGTAAGGCCTAAAGCCTATCATTGACCAAATAGCGAACTTAGCTTCAAAGCTTAATGTGAAGGCTTTACCTTTCTTTTAATCCAATCAATGCCATAGAATACATCAGAAGCTAATTAGCATGTAGCCAGTGCTGCGCCATCAGTTGTACCGTTTTAGAGAGAATTTGAGTTAAGAGACTAATCGAAAAAAAAATAAAGTGACCAATCTTTCTGTGGAGGCGACGGAGGGATGGTAAGGCTTTGAAGACAAGCAAGAAGCTATTAGAAAGAAGTTGAAGATATAACAGCAAAAGGGGAGAAAAGAAATGACCTAGGACGTATCCTATTTTGAACACAAATGGTATCAAACCTCAATTTCTTCTTTTGAATACTACTTATAGATAGTCTTCAGAAGAAGGGTTGGTTTCATACCTGCTATACGGGGGGTGCCCCACTGAATCTGTCTCCAACTAATTTCATTTTAGTTTCGTTGCAGGCTTGAGCTCTTTTTGATTCTGTTTTATCTCAGTCAAACTCTTTTTGCTAAATAGAAGCACATTTAACGCTTCAGCGGTGAGCTCCGTACATTAGCAGCGACTAAGCAACATCCAATCTTTCTAAACACTTTGTACGCTTGAAGGCCCCTCCTCTACGGAAGGGTACGGAGATGAGGCCTTTGATCCAACTCTGTTTTACATAAAAAAAATGAAAATCCAAAAATCGGGGAATCCATCGGTCGGATAACAATATTTTCTAGTAGCACCCACGACAAAATGCCCGGAATATACATCTTGTTTTGGGACGGAGGCACGCATGCTAAAAACAACATCAACTTGGAAATGCTATACATAATATAATAAAGAAAGTTTTTTAACTTGTAGACGAAGGAGATATAGGAAGTGTACCGTGCTTGATTCATAAGATTCTATAATCAATAGCACCAGTATATTATTTTACTTAGCCTTCCTCTCCCATGACTTTCCGGACCAACCAACCCAGATCTGCCTTCACAAGTCTCTGCATTTTGGGAGCAGAGCATGCAGCAAAATCGATGAATAACGGCCTCTACTCTAGACGTGAACGGACGCTTTGTCATTAGAGTTCAAAATTACGAAAAAGCTTTTTTTTCTCCTCTTTTCAATAAGCTTTCCAACTACGATGTGTTAAGCATAGTAACCTCAATCCAAAATCTCCAGTCCACATCTTTCTATATCAAAAAGATATACCTTGGTTATATTTCATCTCTTCAACAAGTTTAGTAACGAGCATAACGGCCCTATTGTTCCGATGGAGAGAACTTTCCATGATGCAACAGAGTTTCCATATTGATACAACACAGCTACTTGAACGGTGAAGAAGCAGCTACCAAGTAGAGAAGAAAGAGAAAGTATTTTATTTTGATTTGGTATTTATTTAAAATTGTTTCATCCAATTTTATCATTCAAGCTCTCATCATAAAGCTGCAACAAGAATTCTTCATGCGAGATTTAGGGCTCATTCAAAAATGACCCTCTCGGATACCAAGTTTGTCACGCCCCAAAACCAAAGAGTGCGATCGGTGCTCAATCGAGTGAACCCGACCGAGCAAGCCTCTTAGATTTCATTCTACCCAAATTCAACAGTAAATAAAGAGGAGATGTACTCCATTAATCAAACACAAATAAGATTTTATTAACAACTTCCTTTTCATTCCCATTAGCAACTTCATTCATAATTTCCCAAATATTACGAGTTTATAGAATTAATGAAAAGCATGATTTCCAAATACCAATATTTCTAGTTTAAATTCCAACATCAACCACAACCCACAACCTGTCTACGGAGCCTCTAAGTACAATAGAGGAGTAATATCTGAATGTCGGCGACAAGGCC
>AWOL01S0053936.1:22998-33400 GCA_000715115.1 Nicotiana otophora | reverse complement strand
TGGACGACGGGGAAGAGATAAATAAATGAATGTTCTTTTGGGAAAATGTATAATAATACACCTACCGAGACGTTCATCCATGTAGTAATCGAATAAATTAAGTCGTCAACATGAAAGCGTAAGAACTCAACGGGATTCCCTTCTTTGTTTGTCTCGGAAGAGTAAGAAAGGAGAAGGGAATGGGAGTTTCTCGCCTCCAAAGAGTAAAAAGAAGTGGAGTGTCACCCCACTAGACTCACGCATCAAGGCATTCTGCCAACGAGCGAATGCGATCTTCAGTAGAGAAAGAGATAGACTGAGATCTCAGCTAGAAGTATCTCACGATTATAATGAGTTCTTGCTTCTTACCTTAGGGGTTCCCCAGGGGCAAGAGAATAAAACTCTTATCGAAGATTGCATTACCACGGTCCCAAGCCCTTTAATCAGAATTGTGAAAGGGAGTGGCGAGGCCTATTCTCATCTCTTCCCCTCATCCAGTTCCTAGTTTCTAAGCTACTGATGAATCTAGCTGTGAGGGATTCTTCATCTCATACATCAGGGTCGAAACGAAAGAAGATAGGAAAGCACTGGGAAGATGCGTTACGCATTACCGAGCGTGTGGTGACCAACAATTCCGGATTCCCCTGCCTTTCTACCATAGTTTACACTTGTCCGTCCAAATGTTCCACCTGAAGAAGCAGGGGCCACGGTAGCTGCTGAATCTTCTATGGTACTTGAACACATTCCCGAAGGATAACATAATGTGATAGGATCATTCAGAACGCGTTTTAAATACATACATCCCGACACTTTGCATATTCGGGACAATCAAGTTTATTGGGAACATCTCATAACATAGAATAAGGAACTTGAGAAAACCATAGTTGAAACTTACGAGAACGTCATGGAATTCAATTCTAAGAGAGTAGTTTAGCCAACATACCTCACTTTGAGCTTTTCTTAAATTACTACAACGTTCCGGAAATTCTAGCAATCCCAATCTTTTTTGAGAAATAACATAATTGAACACATATTAGGAAGGTATTCATGATTTCAGCTCACTTGAGCATTTTATCAAACACTAGGTGTGCAAATTTGGCTACAAGGTTCTTCTACAAGATTTCCTACAACCCAATCTTTACTTATTTAGCTCAAAAATCTTCCTACAAACCTTATTTGTACAAGAATGTATAATTAATACTGTTACACCCATGAATTATACTCCCGATCACCCATCTTTTACCCAAACTCGAAATTGAAGACTAGGGGTTTGAATCTTACCTCTTGAGTGAAGATCTTGTGAGATTCCTAGAACACTCTTACTTCTCTCTAAAATATCAGGTTTATCTTAAGAAATGACTTAAGTCCTCTCTCTACACGACCTTGGGGTTATTTAATGGGCTCCTGCGTGCAAGACCGCGCACTTGGGCAAGTTGCCGCGCATCTGGGCGCGCATATGACATAGGTCTAGTGAAATGACCATCACTTTCTGTAGAAATATCCAAACGACAAATGGTTTGATGAGTTGGAACCTAGATTCAAAGGGATTTAATTTGATAGGTCGATCACCACCTAAGTCATTATATTGAGGGAGTTCTATTTATTTGAAGTTGGGTCTTGTGCCAATTGAAACATCCTTTCAACTTAGTGTATCCAAGTTATTCCACACAAGTTCTTGCCATTTACAAAACTCCTTAGTATGTTCCAACATACCTTAAACATACATTATTAATTCAAAATGAAGTGGATTTATCGCATATGTCTCCTTTAATACTCAAATACATTATTCACAGATAATGTTGGCGCACTTTAAAATCTTAAATCATTAAGAAATTTTTACGGGGTCTTACATTCTCCCCCACTTAGTATCATTTGTCCTCGAATAAGGAGTAGAGTCTGTTCCCAAACACTTAAAATAACTCGTTTCTTCTTCCATGCATTTTAAGCTCCCAAATTTGACTAACTCCCAATTTTTCAGAAATTACGGCAGAGTCTCCTCTGCAATTGGGCCTATCCACCTGCCAGAAGACGACCAAAACAACTCGTAACAACACATCCACAACTCAAAAATCTGTCACGATATATATCAACAACATTGATCTCAACATTAAGGGCATTACATAAACAGAAGTGGTATATGGACATGAGTTGCACATATTTAAATCATAACATTTAACAAGTACCCTTTTGAATCACAACCATTTGATTATACAGGCAAGTGAGAATACTTCCTTTACTTTGACAGAGGTAGATCTCAATTTTTGGACTTACCTAACAGGGATGACAACTGTCACGACCCAAACCGATGGGCCGCAACGGGCACTCGGTACCTTACTCAACCGAGTACCAACATAATGTATCTCTCGTATCAAACTATCATAGGTAAATGAGCCGGAGAGGCTGTCGTGAGATAAGTAGAATAAAACATGAGAAACTACTCAACATTGGATGACACAGCATGTAATAGAAACTTATACATATGACATACGGTCCTATAAGACCAAAATGATCACCCGTACACTGAACATAGGCCGACAATGCCACATAATCTTTCATGTACATGACATATGTCTACAGGCCTCTAAGAGTAGACACATACCATAAAGGTCAGGACAAGGCCCTGCCATACTAATCAATATATGTCCAAATCACACAGACCAAATAAGCAACTCCGGAGAAAATGGAGTGCACCAACACCTTCCGCTAGCTAATAGCCTACTTGGAGGACTTTCAGCCTGTCTATCGGGACCTGCGGGCATAAAATGCAGCGTCCCTAACCAAATGGGACGTCGGTACAAATAATGTACCGAGTATGGAAGGAATGAATCAGTAAATAAAAGACATGAGAGAAACATGGAGAAAAAGACTCAATATGTAAGTCTGAATAGCTATGTAAATCATTTCATATATTTAATGTCATGCGTATAAATGTCATACCATGCATAGGTATATGTGTACATAACATCATCAAGCCTATGAGGGCATCCCATCATATTATCTCGGCCACTATGGGCAAAATCATCAACATATACCAGTTGATCAGGTGGTGGTGCGTATATAATGCCGTAACCTTTTTCCATATCCCATATACATATAATATACGCATATATAACGCCATCTAGTCATGGGTGAATGTACATGTATAAATAAATGAAATGCATAAGAAATACGTTAATAAGATTTCTCGTAATGTCATCAGATTAATATGCCATTCAGATAAACTTTATCAAATACGCATTTTTCTGAGACCCACGAACAGAAGATATAATAATAATTCACCTGGGGAATCAACAACATAGGCAGCCCTAACACTTCAATGAATAGAGTCATTTATTAAACTTGTACATTTTCTCGTTTTGTTTGTATCATATGGATCATGCCAAAAGGAAAGAAAGGATAGCCTTAACATACCTGAGCCGATTCTCTTAACAATCCCTATAACACGCGTCTTTTGCAAAAAAAACATAATCACGGATCAGAGTAATATTCTTGAGAAAGATTGTACCGGGCTCCCTTGGAATTTGCAATTCACGCTGCTATAGCATTGTGAAGTTTCAAATGAATGATTTGAGTCTCATTTGTTACTTATCAAGCTTAGCAAAGGATAACATCCCAATGAATTATTTAGGAAGATCTCTTATAACTTGTGGGTTGTGGACCCCACTTCATATGGATGACTTTTAACCAAATATCCCCTAAAATGCCACCTAATATCCAAACCAAAGAGTAACTTATCACCTAATTGACTTGCTGCCACGTTGGGGGGTCTTTAGGCTTATCCACACCTTTTCCAATTTATTTGTTAACTCATTAATCTCTCACTAATCAATAATTAATCAATTACCCACATAATTAAAAATTATCTCAAACTACTTAAAATACTAATCACTTTTAACACACTTTATACACCTTACTATCATGGTCATGTCGTACCTTGTATGGCACTAGTCCATAAATACGGGGTATTATAGCTTGGACCGTACTTTATCTCAAAATGTCAAACTTCGACGAAGTCGTTTACCCTCTGACCTTCACAGCTTTACTTATCACTTGTTATAAATAGCATAATACTTATAACCTCAAAATAATCTTGTCCTTGAACTGATGTCAATTATCTTATGACAAATCAAACGTACAATACTACGGGGTGTAATGTCGATGTAATACTGTGAGGTGTAACATCATTCCCCTGTTTGGAACATTCGTCCTCGAATGTTGACTGATGCACTTATCGGTCTTATAACCGGATAGCTCTTATGAATGGTTTGAATACTATCCTTGCCATTTAAGCAACTGTTTTGTGAATAAATCCAAAGGCCAGGGCATTCCCCCCTTTAGGCCTCTTTCTCACACCACAACTTGTAGTCCGAATTCTTCGAACCTCGTAACTATTACTACCTTCTATCATGTAGTATGTATGACTTTTTCCTTGTATGTCACGTCCCATCCCTGGGAGGCGTCACCGGCGCTCGATCGAGTTAAGCCTGTAAGATACTTTCTACCCAACTCACCCATGATCAGGAAAAGACATGATTTCATAAATTATACAGTAGGAAGTGCATACATACAATACTAAATATTTTTATAAGCCATTGCGCCTTTAAGTCTCGCAATACACATTTTTTATAGTTCGAGTGGAACAAGTGATCAAACATAACATAACTGGTTTAACATTACCAACAACCATATACAACTCACATAGTGTCTACGGAGCCTCTAACAGATACAAAAGAGTTTATGATAGTGCCGGCGACAAGGCCCACCTATACCTTGAGACGTGATAATAATATGAACAAAAGATACAATAAGTGATCACGGGATAAAGTGGGGCTCTCCAAGTATGCTGGGAAGAGGATGTGCCACTAATGTTGATCAACACTGCCTGCTATGTACCCACCTCTATCCATTTAAAGATGCAGCGCCCCTGGCAAAAGGGACGTTAGTACCGTCGATTAGCACTAGTATGTATACCTAACAACATCTCAATAGAATGAATAATAATACAAGAGGAACAATCAAGAATTCAATAAGAGCTTCAAATAATCTTAAAACATCAAGTTAAATATCACATAAGTTTTCAAGTCAATTTCCAGTCAAGAGAATACTTCCTTTACTTTGACGGAGAGCAGAGGGTCTATATATATACAGTATTACAGTATTTTCACCACCATCGAGCTATAATCAGTGGGAAGGCCCCTATTGGGCAACCTCTGATCAGATGGTAAGTTATATATCGAGCCTACTGTGGCCAAGTGCCTATGAGCGAGCCCAGCATGGCCGAGGTACAGAGCCTAGTATGGATGAGCGCCTATGAGCGAGCCTACTATGGCAGAGCAATTACACGTTTCTGAGCTTTATAGGGCCGGACATCTATTTTATTTAAAATATTGAGAGAGTTGACTCAGTATCAGCAAGCAAGTATATCTCCAGATCATCTTTTACTCCCATCTACTTTCAGTTATTATATTACCTTGCATACTCGGTACGTTATTTTGTACTGACGTCCCTTTTTTTGGAGAAGCTGCATTTCATGCATGCAGGTTCCGATAGACCGACGGGTAGACTTCCTCAGTAGGTGTTTCTCGAGTTCAGCTTTATCGGTGAGCTCCACGTCCTTCGGAGTTGCCATGTCTAGAGTTTTGTGTACATGTTGTGTATATATCTATATAGGTTATGGGTATATAGGGACCCTGTTCCGATCACAGTACATCCATCAGTAGAGGCTTGTAGACATATCCTGTCAGTTAATATTGTATTTCGGGCTTGTAGGCCTTGTATGTATATTTTGTTGGTTTGTCAGCTATAGTAGTTGCGACGGCCTTGTCGGCTCAGCTTTAAATTGATGTTTAGTCAGCGTTAGATTCCGTTTAGTTTTATATTTTTCTTCGCAAATTGTCTTGCAATGTGGCCACGACCAAAGTATGACATTATATGTTCAGAGTCCCTTAATCACAAGTTGGTATGTAAGGATATGTGAGCCACCGGGTGCCGGTCTCGCCCCCCAGGTTCGGGGTGAGACATTTTTACCCTCATTCGAGGATGATTGATACTAAGTGGGGGAGAATGTAAGGCCCCATAAAATTTTGCAAAAGAAAAAAATAATGTTTCATGGTTCTAGACTAGGCTTATGTGTTTGAGGATTGTAAACATTCTTCGCAGCGAGCTTGCAAGCCTTGGCTCAGACCTTTTGGGTTGAACAATGCACTGGAAAGTAAAGGAAAAATTTTGACAGCGAAATGCATTTTTGTGGTCCATTATTCGACCGCAGAATCACTCTATGGGCCACATAATGGCCGCAGAAGTGAGGCAGGAAAGGGTCATTTTGGATGCCATTCTACGGTCGACTATGCGACCACAAAACAGGACTGCGGGTCTCATAGTGACTGCAGACATAGACAGATTTTGCCGGTTTTGGCCACCAATTCCGGAGCTTCATTTTTGGGTTTTTAAAACCCGACCCTACTTCATTAAATACACACTTTGGGCCATTTTTGAGCTAAAAGCTGATATTTCAGAGTGAGAGAGAGTGCCCTAGAGTGAGAAGGTGTTCCTCAATAATTGTTCTTCAAATCTTGCTTGAATCTTGGAAGATTAACAAGGATAACCACAACGTCTTCATCCTAGAGGTAAGATTCTACACCCTAACTCCTAATTTCGAAATTAACTAAAAAGGTGTGACTAGCAAGACAATTCTTAGGTATGAGAGTTGGTTATTTTGCATGTATGTATTATAAAGGGGTGTAGGATGATTGTTGAGCTAAAAATGGTAGGGAATGGGTTGTGGGATGATGGGATCCTCTATAAAAGGACCTTGAAACCTGAATGCACACCTAGTATTTGATAAAATGCTCAAATGAGCTAGAACGATGATCATCTTCCTAATTTTGGTTCAATTTGTTACATTTTTAAACTAGATTGAAGTTGCTAAGAATTTCGAACACTTTAGAGTTTGAGGAAGCTCAATTGAGGTATGATGGCTAAACTCTTCTTTAAGAATTGGAACCCCCACTACCCTTGTAAATTCCAAGATGTTGATTATAAATCGAGTATTCCGAATAAGTTGAGTGACAAAGATATATGTTCAATTCTTGTTTCAAATGCTCTTATCATATTTCATTATAATTGGAGGATGTGACCCAAACTATGGATTGTGTACCTACATGTTATAATCCCAAGTCATGATTTATGTGAAAGTTATTATGCAAAGTAGTGTAGAGATCGTGATTGTGATACACCTCCACCCGCATACATTAGGGTGAGGCGGCATGACCGCTTTGTGTAGGGATTATGGTATTATGGGATTACACCTCCACTCTCATACATTGGAGTGAGGCGCTACGACCACTTTGTGTATAGTTTTGGTATTGTTTTTGCACCACCACCCATATATATATATATATATATATATATATATATATATATATATATATATATATGTGTGTGTGTGTGTGTGTGTGTGTGTATGTATATATATTGGGGTGAGGCGGCATAGCCGTTTGGTATAGGTATTGGTATCGTTGATGCATTTCCACCGCATACAGTGGGGTGAGGCGGCATAGCCGCTCTGTGTGGGTTCTTGGTTCTGTGGTTATATCTCCACCCACATATATTGGGGTGAGGCGGCAGGGCAGTTTGAGTAAGAATTGTGGCATTGTTCTTACACCTCCACCCATATATAGTGGGGTGAGGTGGCAGGGGGTCGCTTTATGCAAAGATGGTTACAGAGGATCTCATTTTAAATTCTATAAATGTTATTGACAACTCTCAATAATCTTGCTCTGGTTTAAATGGTTATCTATGCTATTATATTGTTGTCCTGATTCATCGTATTCATATTGTACTTTTAATTTCTTAAATTGGTGTTTGGTCTTCATACTAGTACTATTCGAAATGTACTAGCATCTCTTTTGCCGGGGGCGCTGAATCTTTAATGGATGCAGGTGGTTCCAAACCGTTGGATACTGACCAGTGATAGGAGTGCTCATTCTTCCCAGTTGACTTGGTGAGCCCCACTTCATTCCGGGGTCATGTATCTTTTAATGTTTGCGTATTGTGTTTGAGGTATAGCGGGGGCCTTGTTGCCGGCAGAATCATTGTACTCTTTGGTATCTTTAGGGGCACCATAGACATAGTGTGGGTTGTATATTGGTGTTGGAGAAGTCAAACTCATTATGTTGTGTGGGAATTACTATTTCCATTTCAGACTATAAAACATGTGGAAGAATTTGAGACTTTAAAATGAAGTAACTAGTGGTAAGAAATAGGTATTATAGACATGATCACTTTATTGTTTGAGTAATGAAAACATGTATTATCCTTATTCATGGATGAGTTTGGGTAGAATAAAATCTAACAAGCTTGCTCGGCCGGGTTTACTCAGTTGAGCGCCGGTCGTGCTCCCCGATTTTGGGGCATGACAGAAACAGGTTATGTGATCGCATATGCGACCGTAAAATGGTTATGCGGTCCGCATATCGGCCGTATAATTTGGGTGCCAAAACTGGAAAGGGACTGACTAGGTCTGCGGTCACTATGCGGCTGACAGACTTGTTCTGTGGTCGCATAATGCACCACAGAACAGTTCTTCAATCGCATAGTGCACCGCAGAATATCCCTCCAATATATTTCAAAGTTGGATATGTGACAAGAGTGTGGCCCGCAAAATGGTTATGCGGTTGCATAGTGGACGCGAAATCAACATGCAAAATGCCCCAGAAAACTACCTCACTCCGCGACCATTCTGCGGTCCGCAAAGTGGTTCTGTGGTCGCAGAATGGGCTGCAAAAATGCTTAATTATTCCCAACATATTCCTTCGACTCCCCAGTGCACTGTTCAATCCAAACAGACCGAACTTCTACTATTGTTAACCTTTACGCCTATCCAGGCATCACGGAACCCTGGTTTTTAGGAAAGTTTTCACGGGGCCTTACATTGTATGTGGGCTTATGCGACTCTTCTCTCCTTTTTCCTCCAACCTTTATCCAGTCTCTAGGCCTCACTTTGTGAACATATATAGAATTATGATAAGTTGTCCCTCTAGGCATCTATGGCTTTACTGCATCTAAGTAGGTCATACTATACAATAACTCTTACTTCGGTTTATTGTTACGACGCCGCTATCATTGCTGGATACTGAATCCCAGTGCTTCTATTCACAACCTTTTGTATTTGAGTATCTCGTTCATTTTCCACCTTTACCTTACTTACCTTAAAAGCTTTCCACATCTTCTATCTCTTTCATGACCTCCCTTCCACATAGGTATAATTCACACCCACAGCTTGAAGCTCTATTATAATACCTGCGCCTATAGTGCATACACAATCTGATGGGAGCTTCATACTGACTTCTTATGAGGGTAGTATTCTTCTAACTGGCTTTATCGTAAAGCCGTTATAGAATATGGTTGTTGGACAATCTTTGTTGTACCTCTGATACTAAGACTGGAAGAAGACATTACTCAATTTAATATAGCATTGTGAAGTTTCAAACGAATTATTTGAGTTTCATTCGTTACTTAGCAAGCTTAGCAAAACATAACATCCCACTTAAAGATTTAGGAAGATATCTTATAACTTGTGGGTTGTGGGCCCCACTTTAAAATGATGACTTTTGGAAAAAAATCCACTACAATGCCACCTAATATTCAAACCAAAGAGTCCCTTATCACCTAATTGACTTGCTGCCACGTTGGGGGCCCTTTAGGCTTAACCACAGTTTTTCAATTAATTTGTTAACTCATTAATCTCCCAGTAATCAACAATTATCAATTACCCATATAATTAAGAATTATCTCAAATTACTTAAAATACTAATCACTTTTAGCACACTTTATACACCTTACTATCATGGTCATGTCGTACCTTGTATGGCACTAGTCCATAAATACAAGGTATTATAGCTTGGACCGTACTTTATCTCAAAATGTTAAACTTCGACGAAACTCATTTTCTTCCACTCGTTTACCCTCTGACCTTCACAGCTTTACTTATCGCTTGTTATAAATAGCATAATACTTATAACCTCAAAATAATCTTCTCCTTTAACTGATGTCAATTATCTTACGACAAATCTGACGTACAATACTATGGGGTGTAACATCGATGTAATACTGTGAGATGTAACAATAACTAGGTACCTCTTATAAGCCAATTACCCATTAACTTCACCTTTAATAGTTTCCACTGGAACAATAGGCAAAGGAATTCCAACAACCTTTAGGAACCTAGATACATGATGCATCGGGAGCATGGAGGACAATAATGGGAAAACATCATACTCATAGTTTGGCCTATTTCCTTCAATATTCCATAAGGCCTAATGTGGATACACATACTTTACCTTCATTAACAATTCACCCAATATATTCATAGAGAAAATCTTGAGAATAACCCGTTCACTTTCTGCAACTCTAAATTCCTACG
>AWOL01S0053936.1:1590-17425 GCA_000715115.1 Nicotiana otophora | reverse complement strand
CCGGTCACTTTCTGCAACTCTAAATTCCTACGTCGAACACCCAAACTAAACCTTTGGCGACTTCCAACAATTACTCTAAGATGTGCTAGCATGAATATGATCATAAAATTACCTATCCAATATATTTGATCATGGGATGACGCTTCTTCTTTGACATGTTTGAATCTTCAACTCCCACAGGTTACTATAAATTGGAGCAACGAGGTCTGAGATTTGGCTGGAATGTTTCAATAATCTATCAATATGCTAAGCATGGAATTTCAGGAGGTTATATCCTAAGAGACATGAAGGTTACTACGAATAGTGCTGACATGGTTAATCATTGTGATGACATCATTGATGCGACAAATGAGGCACAAAGTTTCCAAGTAGTCATTGATAATGTAGGGACCATGTTCATGATTCTGAGATTTGAAAGAAATGAGTCATTTTAGACATGTGACATATGGAAGGCATGGTCGAGAGGATAAACACATTAGAGTCAGTTATTCTTAAAAGGCTAAGAGTCATGAAAAGGAGATAAACAATTACTGCATTCCTTATATGCCTTGTTCGGCAATAGTAGGCCTCAAAACGAAATAGCCAAGTACGTGATACCAGTCGCCCATTGGAATGTAGAGAAAACCAGTTTATCTCGAAATGAGAATACTCTGGCACCGTGAATATGATATGGGTTTCAAAATACATATAGTTGCATTACGCTCTTAATAGTATCTGACACAAGGAATCTATGCCACAAGCCCACGAGGTCGAAAAGGAGGTTGAACACTTGTGAGATTATTATCATTCTGGAAGCTTAACCCTTCATGATAGTTGATCCTATATGAGAGGAGTAGAGATACGACAAACTTGTCTTTCAAATCAATATATTGATCATATGTGCCAGAATCTGAAACATCTACCTGAAGTGGGGAGGGAAAAGTCGCGGTAAGGCTGCTTAACTTTCAACCACACACAAGTGAAACCATGTAGCTAGGACATCTTAATGTTGGGATGAAATCATGTATTGGTTAGAGAGAATGAACACTTTGCTATGAGCTAGACATGTTTTTTCCATAACAGCTCTCAAGCTGCAATACCAGGCCACTTCATGGGCAACTGCAATACTAGGAACAAAGTGAGTTACTCACTGAGGCATGATCTAAGTTGACATGAAAGTCATACCGAGATGGGCAAACAAAGGGATCTTCCTGTGACGAATTTGTGAAAATCTCAAATTTTCCGGAAACGTTTATACGGACAAGTGACCCCTTTCAATTGACATTTACACATATGATACGTGCTGAGATATGCTCTCATGTTACTAGACAGTGAAAAGGATTCATGATAATATTCACAAAGGAGTGAAGTGATTGTTCAAACCATAGGATCCACATACACCGGAGAGAAAAAGAGTGGCTCAAGAAGGATCTCAACACTAGGCTTCTATACATTGGATTTGATACCACATAGGTAAACTTTATGACGGTGCATGCATAAGCATAAGTGAGCAGATATTATCCATTTGAATCAAAAGGTTCTTGTATGAAATTCATCAGGTATAGTCCTTTGTTGAGAATTTAAGGAAGCAATGGGAAGTATTAACCTAGGGTTATAACTCATTCCAAGGAAATTATTATAGAACTCAGTTCCTCACGAGGTTGTAAATAAGATAATTTGTGATAGAGTGGCTTCATGAATAATGCGTCTCGTTTAGAAAGTAAGTACATGTAATGTTTTGTGATTCAGTATCTTGTTAAGACTGTGTTTATGAAGGCTCTTCAATATGGATGTACATATACAACAAGGAAAACTTATGCGTGTTCATAATGATGTACTAAGGAGTGACTTACTTGAATACTTTAGATTGATGGGACAGTGCCTTAACGGATGCCCCTCGACTCCACATCCGTAACATACATTGGTACCATGGTGACATACCCCTGAATGACATCTCCTATACTTCACGCAACATGGATGAGGTCCACTAAACTGACTCGCCCCACTGACATGATATTTACTCTTTTTGCATATGTCATAAACATTCCCCCTATCCTTCCTCCAGTACCACATGATGGGATAAACAATCTCTGCAACAGGTCATTGTATGGACTTTTGGAGTTGCCCGAATCTACCAGCCCTAACACGCTTCTAAGCATACTCACAATATGACTCAAAATGTTCGAGCCCGCATATCGGTTAGACCGGGATGGGTGTATCCAACATAAGGACATTTGTTCCTCTAGTTCCACCTCTTTCCACAACCATAACATATTTCAAGAATCATCCAACATAAACCCGAGTGGATCTTCTTTCATATCAACATTGCCGCTTATTGATGCCAATACTCCTCTTTCATATATTAGGTGCTCTCACCACATAATCTAGTGGCGCAGTGACATTAATAGGAACAAGGATACTTCCCCTAGTAACTGGTTCTTTCATTTCCTCTTGGTTGCCTCGAACCCGGGGGTTACTCATATGGAAAATATGACATGACGAGGAATTTAGCTTCCTATTTTGAGCTTTACCGCATGATCTGGAATACCAAAGAAGGGTGAAATTCCTAAATGTCCAAGTAGCCTCTTCATTATAGATGTGGTCGACACCACACCGATAAGAAGGACTCTACTAGACATGGCTACGGGACATCCTAGGATACTTTAAAACCTTAGGCTCGGATACCAAGTTTGTCACACCCCAAACTCGGGGAGCGCGACCGGCGCTCAACTAAGTGAACTTGGTCGAGCAATCCTGTTAGATTTCATTCTACCCAAACTCCAACATTAAATGAAAAACATGTTTGCCAAATACCAATATTTCTAGTTCAATTCCCCAAATCAAACACCAACCACAACCTGACTATGGAGCCTTGAAGTACAGTAGAAGAGTAATATGGAAGTGTCGGCACCAAGACCACGGCTATATCTTAAATGACAATGTACAACTCAAATGAGATCAGGTGTGGAATAGAGTAGGGCTCACCAAAACCTGCTGAATAGAGAGTGACTGCTAACGAGGACCAAAGCTGCCCGTTAATGAACCACCTGCATCGATTGAAGATGCAGCACCCACGGCAAAAGGGACGTTAGTATATATGGAACTGTACCAGTATGTAAAGCTAACTGTCCTCTTTCAAAATAGAATGACAATATAAAAGGGAAAACCATGGAAACAACAATCAATAATCAATGATATCCAATTTCCAAGTTAAAACATATTAATTTCCAAAATACAAAGATAATATTATTTTTGGTTGGGAGATATTTAGAACCGGTATACCACTGTTCACAATATCACCATTCATAATACCAATGTTCACAATACCAATATTCACAATACCAATACCATCGTACTTTTATCACGGAGTCCGATCACGACCCGATCGACTAGGCCATCTCATTAGAGACATCAACCACCATCACTTTCAATACCAATACCACCGTACCTTTAGCACAGAGTCCAATCACGACCCGGTCGGCTAGGCCATCTCATTAGAGACATCAACTACAATCACAATTTCAATTACAATTTCGAGCACAATCACCACCATGTGTGAAATCACAATTTAATATTCCACACCTTCATTTCTATCCTTTCATGGATTTCCATCATAAATATCAACATATATAATATTCCGGAAATCATAACTTTAAGTTCATTAAAAATGAAGAATTTAAGCACAATAGATTTCTTTCTAATAAATGGAGTGAAATGATTGACAATCGAAGCACGAGTTAAAATTACAAACAAGTTTTGTTCAATCAGATTTGAATTGATAGGTTTCGGCATCAAATGTAGAAGTTGAAATTTGTTAGTTTTCATTAGGCTTGAATTGGTGTATTATTTGTACTTTTAGCACTATTTGATGTGATTTAAGGCTTCGACTATGTTCGTATGATATTTTAGGACTTGTTGGTGTATTTAGTTGAGGTCCCGGCGGCCTCGTGTGAGTTTCGGATGGCTAACAGATCGAATTTTGAACTTGGAGTTTTGCAAATGTTTTTCTGCTGCACTGTCTGGTTTCCTTTTACGTGACTGCGTGAGAAGGTCTGCGATCGCATAGGCTAAATTGGAGAGTTGTAATTTTTGTGCTATGCAATCGCGTAGATATGTCCGCGATCGCGAAGCTATTGGCCAGCAATACTACGTGAACACGTGGATTAAGCCGCGTTTCCATAGTGTGAAGGAGGGAACTAGAAAATTGACGCGTTGTTCTATGCGATCGCGTGTGGCTGTCCGTGATCACGTAGGGTGGAGGAAGCTGTGCTTCGCGATCGCATGAAGGGATCCGCTATCGCTTAAGGAAAAATTTTGGCAGGGGAAAATTGTTCTTCGCGATCGCGTGAGTTGGTCCGCGATCGTGTAGAGGAACTGACTGGGCAACAGAACTTAAGTTCTAAAAACGAGATTATATTTTTTAAGATACGGAGCTTAGGGAGAGGTGAATTTTGGGAGCATTTCAAGGGACGTTTTGGGGTAAGTGTTCTTTACTCAATTTTGGTCAAATTACCCGAATCTATAGTTAATTCAGCATTTAATTGGTGTTTTAAGTTGGAAAACACTTGCGAAAACTCTTAAGGTTAAATTGAAGATTTAAGGGTCGAGTTGATGTCAGAATTTGGTATACTTTGTATTATTTGACTTGTGGTTGGATGGACGTTCATATTTTGTGACTTTTGTATGTTCCAACACGTGGGCCCCACTGGCAATTTTTGAGTAGAATTTCAGATTTTGTCGGAAAATTTATATTTTCATATGGAATTTATTCCTATAATTTGTGTTGACTATATCGAATTAATTGTGACTAGATTCGAGGCGTTCTGTGGCCGATTTGCGAGGTAAGGTGATATTGGATGAAAGAATTATAAGGTTTGAGGTAAGTAACTCAAAAATCCCCAAAATTACGTGTTATGTGACTGGTTTTAAGGTTACGCACATGCTAGGTGAGGGGCATGTGGGCGTGCACCATAGAATTCGTGACTTAATTTATTAAGTGAAATTTTAGAATCAAATAATTATGTCATTATCCACATATCCTCCATGTGTTAGAGGAATTGAGCTGAGACTCATATAAAAGCTCATGTTTAAACTATGTGCCGATATTTTTGGGACCCGCAAAGATCGTGTTGTCGTTGAATTAATTGTTTAAAAATATAATTTATACTCGGTCACATCTATTATTTGCATATCATATCTCAGTCTCCGTTGCCATTCATTGATACATCATATCATTTTGACGGGCTCATTTTTATGACATTGTGAGCCCGAGAGATTAGAGAGGTTAATGACTGAGTGAGGCCGAGGGCCTGATTATGAGTTATATTTATACGATCGGGCAGCACACTGCAACATGCTTTATTGATTTATGCCTGGACCTGGCATATTATAGCGCTTGGGATAAAGAAACCCCTCCAGAGTCTACACCGCACATATTGAGCGCAATGAATATTATATTTAGGATGGAGTTCCCTGGGCATGGAGTTGCCATATATATTCACATTTGGGATGGAGTAACCAGGGCATGGAGTTGCCTTATTTATTTATATTTGCATGGACTTCCCAAGGCTTGGAGTTACCTTATTTATTTACATTTGGGATGTAGTTCCCAGGGCATGGAGTTGCCTTCTTTCAGTTATATCTTGGCTAGATTGTCCATATACGGTACTAAGTGACTGACTGCCAGTTGCTATTTATATTGAGGGATGGATCTTCCCTGGGTTGGACATGAATGTATAGTACTGAGTGATTCAGTACTCTGAGAGTGTGAGTACATGATGCTTCCATTGTAGTATACCATATACAACATGTACATTGGCATGTAGATATAGATATGTCGTATTCCTCGTATCAAACAGAGTTGATTTATTTTACTTGTATTAAGTTATCTTTTGAACTTGAAAACAAGCCTACATTTTCGTACTATTATTTGATATTGGAATGTACTTGTTAAGCTCATCGCTACTTTCAGCCGGAAGGTTAGTCTTGTTACTTATGAAGTACATAGGGTCGGTTATACATGAAGTACAAGTTGGTATCAGAGTCTAGGTTACATAGGTCTCACGAGTCATGAGCAGGTTTAGTAGAGTCTTGCGGATCGGTACGGAGATGTCTGTACTTATCTTCGAGAGGCTGCGGAACCTTTAGGAAAAATTTCACTTTCTTGTATTCTGGTCGTGAGACTTACTGATTCCGGGAAATAAATCTCTATTATTCTATTCTCTCACAGACGGTGAGGACACGTGCTACCAGATCGGGTTAACAGCCACCAGTACCACTAGTTTCCGCCACGAAAGGTCGGGGCCATGATAGAGGTCAGGGCCATGGTAGAGGCCGAGGTGCAGAAAGCACAACAGCTAGAGCAGCACTTATAGATCCACCAGTTTCTCCAACTCAGGAGTGGATTACGGATATAGATGAGCCGGTGGGACCAGCTCATACAGCATCTATGCCTATTGTGATTCCAGGCATTCAAGAGGTGTTGGCTTAGAATTTGAAGGTTTGCACTAGAATTACTTAGGTGGTTTCGACTAAGGTCGCACCTGCCACTTCTCAGGCTAGGGGAGGTACTCATAGCCACGTAGCCCGTACACCAGGCAGGTAGTGTAGGGACTCCAGATACCAGGGGTACTACCAGTCTAGCTGGTTGCAGCTACTCAGGCCCATGTGAGTTTTATTATGAACAACGAGGAGTAGAAAAGATTGGAGAGATTTGGGAGACTCCATCCTCCATCATTTAGTGGAACTGAGTTAGAGGCTGCTCAAGATTTCTTTGACAAGTGCTAGTAGATCCTTCGTACACCGGGTATTCTGGAGACTACCAGGGACTTCAAATGGTGGGAGGTTTATGAGAAGAGCAGACCAATTGGTGCAGCACTGCTTTCATGGCATGAGTTCTCAATTCTCATTTTGGAGAAGTTTGTGCCACAGACCTGTAGATAGGAACTATGTAGGTAGTTCGAACAACTCCATAAGGAGGACATGTCAGTTACCCAATATGAGATGAGGTTTTCAGACATGGCTCGTCATACAGTCTGGTTGGTTCCCACTTAGAGGAAAAATATTAGGAGGTTCATTAATGGCCTCAACCAGCAGTTTCATTTTTCTATGACTCTAGGGAATGTAGCAGGTGCTAAGTTTGACAAAGTGGACGATAGTGAACGACAACTAGAAATGGTCCATACTCAAGAGCGTAAGGAGAGGGAGGCCAAGAGGTCTTGTGGTCCGGGTAATTCTAGCGGTGTTCCATTTGGGGGACAGTCCTATCACAGTAGGGGTCGACCTTATAGGCCCTATCAGATGGCTCGTTCGGCTCATCGTGGTGCATCAGCCAGCCATGGTTCATATAGTACTCGACTGAATCAGTCATCTCTTAGTAAAATTCCCGCTCAGAGTTCATATCATGCACCATCAGTGCAGGGTTCATCTATACCAGATTCGTTTGGTAGTTATTCTTGTTCTCGAGGTCAACCTTAGTATGTGACGCCATTGTCAGAGAAGGGTTGTTTTGAGTTTGTAGATTCGGGTCATTTGAAGAGACATTGTCGCCGCCTTTCGTGAGGTCCAGTTGAACAAAGGAGTTAGGCTGCGGCTTCTGCACCGGTTATTCCACCACCCGCCCAGCCAGCATGGGGTGGGGCACATACAACTAGTGGTCCCCCTAAAGGAGAAGGCAGATCGAGTGGTGGTCATGCAAGATTCTATGCTACTCATGCAAGACCACATGTAGTTACCTCAGACACGGTAATCACATATCTTTCTCAATATGCCACCAGGATGCTTCTCTATTATTTGACGCTAGTTCCACATATTCGCATGTCTCGTCATATTTTGCTCATTGTTTGGAATTGCCCCGTGAGTCCTTAGTCTCACCTCTTCATGTATCTACACCGGTGGACGATATGATCTTAGGTATGGATTGGTTGTCCCCGTGTCATGCTATTCTATATTGTCATGCTAAGACTGTGACGTTGGCAATGCAAGGGTTTCCAAGGATCGAGTGGAGAGGTTCTCCAGATTTTGTCCCCATCAGGGTAATTTCTTATTTAACAACGAATAGTTAGGAAGGGGTGTTTATCATATTTGGCCTTTGTGAGAGATGTTGATGAAGACACTCCTACTATTCATTATATTCTGGTAGTGCGTGATTTTCTGGATGTGTTTCCTGCAGATCTTTCGGGTATGCCACCCGACAGGGATATTGATTTTGGTATTGACTTGGTGTCGGGCACTCAGCCCATTTTTATTCCTCCATATCGTATGACACTAGCAGAGTTGAAAGAATCAAAAGAGTAGCTTCAAGAACTTCTTGATAAGGGGTTTATTAGACACAGTGTGTCTCCTTGGGGTGCGCCGGTGCTGTTTGAAAAAGAATGATGGCACTATGCGGATGTACATTGACTACAGACAGTTGAATAAAGTTACAATAAAAAACAGGTATCCTTTGACGCGCATTGATGGTTTATTTGACTAGCTCCAAAGAGGTAGAGTATTTTCCAAATTTATTTGAGGTCTGCATATTACCAGTTGAAATTCGGGATTCAGATATACTTATGACAGCATTCAGGACCCATTATGGATAATATACTATTCTCGTGATGTCTTTTGGGCTGACCAATGCCCCAGTGGCATTTATGCAGCTAATGAACAGTGTACTCCATCTGTATCTTGATTCGTTTGTCGAAGTATTTATTGATGATATCCTGGTGTACTCATGTAGACATGAAGAGCATGCACAACATTTGAGAACTGTACTACAGAGGCTGAGAGAGGAGAAACTTTATGCCAAATTCACCATGTGTGAGTTCTGGCTTAGTTCAGTAGCATTCATGCGACACGTGGTGTCTATAGAATGGATTTGTTTAGATCCGAGGAAGATAGAAGCAGTTCAGAGTTGGCCCAGGCCATCTTCAGCTACTGAGATGCAGAGTTTTGGGTTGGTCGGATATTATCGTCGCTTTGTGGAAGGTTTCTCATCCATTGTCGTGCCTATGACTAAATTGACCAAGAAAGGTGCTCCATTCAGGTGGTCAGATGAGTGTAAAGAGAGCTTTCAGAAGCTCAAGACTACCCTGACCACAACTCCAATTCTAGTTTTGCCTTCAGCGTCGGGTTCTCATACTGTGTATTTTGATACCTCTCGAAATGGTATTAAGTGTGTCTTAATGTAGGAAAGTAGAGTAATTGCTTATGCTTTGCTCCACTCAAAGCCACATAATAAGAACTACCCTGTTCAAGATTTAGAGTTGGCAGCTATTATTCATGCATTAAAGATTTACATGCACTATCTCTACGGTGTTTCTTGTGAGGTATTTACAGATCACCGGATCCTACAATACTTATTCGAACAAAAAGATCTAAATTTGAGGTAGCACAGATGGTTGGAGCTGCTAAAGGACTATGATATTACCATTTTGTATCATATTGGAAAGGCCAATGTGGTGGCCAATGTCTTGAGTAGAAAGACGGTGAGTATGTGTAGTCTTGCATTTTTATTCCTATTGGTGAGATACCACTTGTATCATATGTTCAGGTTTTAGCCAATCAATTCATGAGGTTAGATGCTTGTGTAGTTTCTCGGTCTTCCTTAAATGACCGCATCAGATAGCGCCAGTGTGATGATCCCCATTTACTTGTCCTGAAGGACACCGTTCAGCACGACGATACCAAAGATGTTACTATTGGATATGATGCGGTGTTAAGGATGCATGGTCAGATTTGTATACAAAACGTAGATGGGCTGCGTGAGTTGATTCTTCAGAAGGCCCACAGTTTGGGGTATTACATTCACCCGGGTGCTGCAAAGATGTATCATGACTTGAGGAAGCATTATTGGTGGAGAAGGATGAAGAAAGATATAGTGGGGATTGTAGATAGGTGTTTAAATTGTTAGCAGGTGAAGTACGAGCACCAGAGATCGGGCGAATTGATTCAGAGACCTGAAATTTCGGAGTAGAAGTGGGAGGGGATCACCATGGACTTCGTAGTTGGGATCCCACGGACTTCGCTGAGGTTTGATGCTATTTGGATGACTGTTGATAAATTGACCAAGTCCACGGATTTTATTCCAGTCGGTACTACTTATTCTTTGGAGTGTTTATCTGAAATTTATATCCGCAAGATTGTTCTCCTTCACGATGTGCGAGTGTCCATCATTTCTGATAGGGGCACGCAGTTTACATCACATTTTTGGAGAGAAATGCAATGAGAGTTAGGCACACAGGTTCAGTTGAGTACATCATTTCATCCTCAAATGGACGGACAATGCTAGAGCAATATTCAGATATTTGATGATATGTTACACGCTTGTGTTATCGATTTCGGGGGTTCTTTGGATCAGTTTCTGCCACTAACAAAGTTTGATTATAATAAAAACTACCAATCGAGCATTCAAATGGCTCCGTATGAGGTTTTATATGGGAGAAATTGTCAGTCTCCAGTAGTTTGGCTTGAGTCCGGTGAGGCTAGGCTATTGGGTACTGACTTAGTTAAGGATGCTTTGGAAAAAGATAAATTCATTAAGGATCGAATACGCACGGTGCAATCTAGACAGAAGAGTTATGCTGATCAGAAGTTCATGATGTTTCTTACATGGTAGGAGAGAAGGTACTACTCAAAACATCGCCTATGAATGGTGTTATGTGATTCGGGCAGAAAGTCAAGTAGAGTCCTTGGTATATTGGGCCTTTTTCGGTACTTGAGAGGATTGGAGATGTGGCTTATAAACTTGCATTTCTCGCCTAGTCTATCGGGTGTTCATTTAGCGTTTCATGTATCTATGCTTCGTAAATATGTTGGGGATCCGTCTCATGTTTTGGACTTTAGCACAGTTCACATAGATGTTAATTTGACTTATAATGTGGAGTCAGTGACTATTTTGGATCGGCAGGTTCGAAAGTTAAGATGAAATAACATAGCCTCAGTGAAAGTGCAGTGGATAGGTCAGCTAGTCGGAGAAGCTACTTGGGAAACTAAGCAGGAGATACGGAGCAAATATCCATACTTATTTGACACTCCAGGTATAATTCTAAACCCGTTCGAGAATGAATGTTTATTTAAGACGGGGAATGTAAAGACTCAACCGGTCGTTTTGACTATTACAACCATGTTTCCCCATTTACTGCTTATTCTATGTTCAATTATAGTTATGTGACTTGTCGGGGAGATTTTAGAATGAATTGGAACACTTAGTTCCAAGATTTAAAGCTTAAGTTAAAATAATTGACAGAATGAAGAATTTTGTGTAAATGGCCCCAGAATAGAATTTTGATGGTTACAATAGCTCCCAATGGTGAATTCTGACTTAAGAGTGTGTCCGAATATTTAGTTAGAGGTCCGAAGTAAAGTTTTGTTAGAAATGGCGAAAATAGGAAATTTAAGTTTGGAAGTTTGACCGGGGAGTTGAGTTTTTGATATCGGGGTCGAAATCAGATTCTGGAAATTTGAGTAGGTCCATTATGTCATTTATGACTTGTGTGAATAATTTGAGGTCAATCAGATTTGATTTGATAGGTTTCGGCATCGAATGTACAAGTTGGAATTTGTTAGTCTTCATTAGGGTTGAATTGGGGTATGATTCATGTTTTTAGCATTGTTTGATGTCATTTAAGGCTTCAAGTATGTCCTTGTTATGTTTTAGGACTTATTGGTGTATTTGGTTGAGGTCCAGGGGGCCTCAAGTGAGTATCAGATGGTTAACAGATCGAATTTTGGACTTGGAGTTTTGCTGAAGTTTTTCTAGTGCACTGTCTGGTTTCTTTCTACACGATCGTGTAAGAAGGTCTGCGGTCGCTCAGGCTAACTTGGACATATTGAATATTTGTGCTATGTGATTCATTAGGTATGTCCTCGATTGTGAAGTTGTTGGCCAGCAGTACTGGGCGAACGCGTGGATTAAGCCGCATTCGCATAGAGTGAAGGAGGCAACTGGAAAATTCACATGCTGTGCTATGCGATCGCATATAGTTGTCCATGATCACGTAGGGTGGAGGATGTTGTGCTTCGCGATCGCATGAAGGGATCCGCGATCACGTAAGATACAATTATGGCAGGGGGAAATTGTTCTTCGCGATGGCGTGAGTTGGTCTGCAACCGCATAGTGGAAATGACTGGGCATCAGAAATTATGTTATATTCGTCTGATTTTCCCTTTTTGACGATTTGGAGCTCGGGGAAAGGCGATTTTCGGGAGATTTTCAATGGAAACATCGGGGTAAGTGTTCTTAACTCAATTTTGGTGAAATTACCCGAATCTATTGTTAGCTTTAGCATTTAATTGGTGTTTTAAGTTGGAAAAGAATTGTGAAAACCCTTAAGGTTAAATTGAATATTTGAGGGTTGAGTTGATGTTGGAATTTGGTAAACTTTGTATGGTTTGACTCATGGTTGGATGGGCATTCATATTTTGTGATTTTTGTTGGGTACCGAAACGTGGGCCCCACTTGTGATTTTTGAGTGGAATTTCGGATTCTTTGGAAAATTTGTATTTGTATATTGAATTAAATCCTATAATTTGTGTTGACTGTATCGAATTAATTGTGACTAGATTCGAGGAGTTTGTTGGCTTGATTCGCGAGGCAAAGGCAAATTGGAATAAAGAATTACACGGTTTGAGGTAAGTAACATTTCTAAACTTTGTTCTGAGGGTATAAATTCCAGAAATTACGTGTTATGTGACTCGTTTGAGGTGCGCACATGCTAGGTGATGGCGTGTGGGCGTGAATCGTAGAATTTGTGACTTAATTGATTTCGTGAAGTATCATAACCAAATAATCATGTCATTATCCACATATCCTCCACATGTTAGAGTAATTGAGCTAAGACTTATATCAAAGCTCATGTTCGGACTACGTGCTGATATTTTTGGCTCCCGTAGAGGTTGTGTAATTGTTGAATTAATTGATTAAAAAATTAATTTATACTCAGTCACATATATTATTTGAATATCATATCTCAGTCTCTGTTTCAAATCATTGATACATCATATCATTTTGTCGGGCTGATTTTCATTACATTGTGAACCCGAGAGACTGGAGAGGTTAATGACTGAGTGAGGCCGAGGGCCTGATTGTGAGTTATATTTATGGTATCGGGTTTTATGCCGCATCATGCTCTATTGATTTATGCCCGGGCCTGGCATATTATATTGCTTGGGCTGAAGGAGCCCCTCCATAGTCTGCACCCCACACAGTGTGAGCATTGGATATTATTATTGGTATGGAGTTGTCTGGGCATGGAGTTGCCATATATATTCACATTTGAGACGGTGTTCCTAGGGCATGAAGTTGCCTTCTTTATTTATAATTGGGATGGACTTCGCAGGGCAGGAAGTTTCCTTCTTTATTTACATTTGGGATGGAGTTCCCAAGGCACGGAGTTGCTTTCTTTCATTTATATCTAAATATATTGGCCATGTACAGTACTGAGTGACTAACTGTCTGTTGCTATTTATATTGAGGGTTTGATCTTCACTGGGCTGGACCTGCCCGTACAATACTAAGTGATTGAGTACTCTGAGAGTGTGAGTACGTGATGCTTCCATGGTAGTATACCATATACAACATGTACATTGGCATGTAGATATAGAGATGCCATATTCCTCCTATCATACAAAGTTGATTTATTGTACTTGTACTGAGTAATCTGTTGAACTTGAAAACATACCTACATTTCTGTGTTGTTATTTCATATTGGACTGTACCTATTGAGCTTGTCACTACTTTCATCCCAAAGGTTAGTCTTGTTACTTATGAAGTACACGGAGTCGGTTGTACTCATACTATACTCTGCACTTCGTGTGTAGATCCAGGTACTTTCGGATACGGCGACTGCTAGGTTTCGGAGAATAACTGTTGGAGATTATCGAGGTAGCTTCTTAGCGTCCGCAGACATTGACTCTCTTTTCTTTCAGTTATTTGTATTATTTTGTATTTCCAAACAGTGTTTTATCAGTCAGACAATGTCATCATTTAGATGCTAATGTACTCAATGACACCGAGTTTTGGGAGTGTATTTATATCCGTATTTTTGGGATTTTCTATTAAATCTAAATGTTATGTTTTCAATTGTAAAAAAATTGTGATTTATTGAGGTTGTCTGCTTGCCTAGTAATGAGATAGGATCCATCACGACAGGTGAGACTTTGGGTCCTGACTATGTCACATGCTGATTGGGTGAGTATTTATGAGATTTATATGCTTCCTACATCATTAGTAGTGTTGGGAAGGTTTGGAACAAGGTTCTAGTTGATATAACGATAGTTACCAATACTGGGTTGGATTATGGACAACTATTGTGGCCGATGGTATTTATATGGGCTGATGGGTGATGTGTTTCATCATGTAGTTATACCTTATTGATTTATGCATGAGTGTTTACGGCGTGTTGCGGCAGATACAGTGTGTTTATGTGAAGACTAGGTTTTTGCTGAAATGCTTGGATGTTGAAATTTGGTTATAAGGCTTATTAGTATGGGTGGAAGGAATAATCTTCAGTTGAGGTGGTGTTTTTAGGCTTCAGAAGATTGGGGTGACGTGGGATTACCCGTGAGAATGTGTATGGTGATTTCATTCAGTGATTTGATGACTTCAAAACGGTTCTTGGCATGTTCGAGGACAATTTGTTTTTTAACAAGGGGAGAATGTAACGACCTGGCCGGTTGTTTTAAGTATTGTAGCCTCGTACCCCTATTTATTATCTCTAATATGTTCATATGTGGTTACGTGACTTTTCGGGTTAGTTAGTTTGGTTTCGGGTGTGTTTCATAGTGAATTGTGACACTTAGTCCCAAAGTTGGAAGCTTGAGTTGAAAGAGTTTATTAGTGTTTGACTTTTGTATAGATGACCCCATAACAGTGTTTTGATTGTTCCGGTTGCTTCGAATAGCGATTTTGGACTTAGGCATATGTCCGGATGTGAATATGGAGGACCGTAAGTTATTTTGACATAAATAGGTGAAAGTTGGAAAGTTAAAGGTTAGGAAGGTTTATAGGTTTGGTCGAGGGTTGACTTTACTGATATAGGGCTCAAATTGTTAATTCAGAAATTAGAATAGGTTATTTAGTTCATTTGGGACTCGCATGGAAAGTTTCTGGTCATTCTGAGGTGTTTAGGTTTCTTTGCCGTTAATTTTGCATTTAGAAATGTTCATTAGTTTATTAGTCTTGAATTGCGGCGCGATTCGTGGTTTTGGTGTTGTTCGATGAGATTTGAGGCTTTGAGTAAGTTCGCATTATGTTTTAGGATTGGATGGTGTGATTGGCCAAGGTCCCGGGGGCTTCGGGTGTGTTTCAGATGGGTTTTAGACCATTTCTTCATGTGTTGGAACTTTTGATTTCTATGCTTCTGGTATCCCTCTTCGCGATCAAGAAGAATGTGTTGCAATCGCATAGAGTCTTCACTGGCAGGTGGATTTTTTCTCTTCGCGTTCGCGAAGATAATGATACATTCGCAAAGCCTTGGGGTGTTTGTTCACCGTGAACACGAGTGTAAGTTAATCATGTAAGTTAATCATGTAACTTTTGAGGTTGCAATTATTTAAGATCATGAACTGTAAGTACCAAGAGGGTTTTGAAGGATTAGAAGCTAAAATAATCAAAGAAAATAAGTTTCATCGAAACACCAAGTTGGGAATGCTATAACTGTTACACCCTATATTTTCGTACGTAAAAATGCATCGTAAGCAAACTAATGTAGGACCAAAAATGAGATAATATTTAAAAGTATATAAAGTAAGTTAATCATGTTACCTCTGTGGTTACAAATATTGAAGATCATGAACAACAAGTACAAAGAGGGTTGGACAGTTCAAAAGCTAAAGCAATTGAAGAAAACAATGTTTCGTCGAAAGTCGACAAGTT
>AWOL01S0053933.1:265621-277661 GCA_000715115.1 Nicotiana otophora | reverse complement strand
CCCCTGCGACCTCCAAAATATTTAAAAGCTAACTCCTTTCCATAATTTTTACACTTAGCCTTATTTTGTGGAATTAATTGAGTAAACAATGGCCAAACAATAGATGTTTATGTCCGTTTGGTATGTTGCCTAGAAAAAGTAGGGGTAGTAACAGGAGGGTCAGAAGGGACATCATTTGGATTATCATTAGTTGGGTTAACTTCAGGAGCAAGACTAGTGGGTGTATCGTCATCCAGTTGCGTATCATCAAAATTTATTTCCTCATCATCATTTTCATCAATAGTTGGATTAGAATAAAGAGCATTCATTAATTCATGGTCTAATTGTTCACCAGGCCCAACATTATGGCAAAATTAACTTTCAGTAAATTGTAATAAATTATTATCACTATCAAGAATAGCAGGTGTAGGACGGGTACGGAGTTTGGGTCGGGGAGCCAGGGGAAGTGGAGGAGGAACAGATTGGCCACTAGATTCGCCACTCTTGGATTTTCTTTTATCTTTACCAAAAAGTTTTTTTAAGGAAGACATCGTAATTAATCAAATAATAGAAAATAAATAAAACAAACAAAATTATAATATTAAAAATTAAGAGTTGGAATGAGTTTACCGAATTGACGAACAACTTGTTGAAAATTGATAATCGTTGAATACTTCAATTCACCAACTTCATAATTTTTTCACAAATTGTAACAATAAAATAAGCAATAGTAGCAATTATAGAAAAATAATTAGAGAGAGATTGATGATTTTTGTGAGAATAATGAAAGAATGAGGGGGTATTTATAGTTGAAAAAAGGGAAAAAGTATAATTATAAAAAGTTTGGGGTTAAAACAACGTTGGAGGGAGGGGGAGTTAAATGGCTATTTTATAAATAGCCAACGACTATTTTTAAAAGGCCAACAGCTAGATTTTTGCAATCCCAAATGGTCAGATTTTTTTTTTTAAATTATGACCGTTTGGGACCGTTTGGGACCGTTTAGGCCCGCCAAGGACCGGTCCGATCCCGGTCTCGCGGGCTCAATGTGAAGGACCGGCCCACCTCCACGGTCATGGACTTATCCGGTCCCGGGACGGTTCCGTACCTGGACCGGCCCACTTGTCAGCCTTATATATGAGAGATGTTAGTGTTGATACTCCTACCGTGGAGTCAGTTCCTGTAGTAAGGGATTTTCTTAATGTATTTCCAGCAGATCTTCCAGGTATGCCACCCGACAGGGATATCGACTTTGGCATTGGTTTGTTATCGGGCACTCAGACCATTTCTATTCCACCATATCGTATGGCCCCTGCATAATTGAAGGAATTAAATGAGCAGTTACAAGAGATGTTTGATAAGGTTTTTGTCCAGCCTAGTGTATCGCCTTGGGGTGCTCCTGTCTTATTTGTGAAGAAGAAGGATGGTTCAATGCGGATGTGTATTGATTACCGCCAGTTGAACAAGGTTACAGTGAAGAACAGCTATCCATTGCCACATATTGATGACTTATTTAATCAGCTTCAGGGTGCCAGAGTGTTCTTTAAGATCGACTTGTGTTTAGGCTATCATCGGTTGAAGATTCGGGAGTCAGATATCCCGAAGACTGCTTTTAGGACTTGGTATGGTCATTATGAGTTCCTTGTAATGTCATTTGGGTTGACCAATGCCCCAACAACATTTATGCACTTAATGAATAGTGTATTTCAGCCATATCTTGATTCTTTCATTATTGTGTTTATTGACGACATTCTGGTGTATTCCCGGAGCCGGGAGGATCATGAACAACACCTGAGGACTGTGCTTCAGACTTTGAGAGAAAAGAATTTGTATGCAAAATTTTCAAAGTGTGAATTCTTGCTTGATTCAGTAGGATTTTTGGGTCATGTGGTAACGAACAAGGGGATCCAGGTAGATCCAAAGAAAATTGAAGTAGTGTAGAGTTGGCCCAGAGCGTCATCAGCTACTGAGATCCGGAGTTTTCTTGGCTCGGCGGGATATTATCGCCATTTTGTAGAGGGTTTCTCTTCTATTGCTGCACCTATGACCAAATTGACCAAGAAGGGCGCTCCGTTCAGGTGGACCGAGGAATGTGAGGAGAGCTTTCAAAAGCTCAAGACAGCTTTGACTACAACCCCAGTATTGGTATTGCCTACAGGTTCAAGGTCTTATACTGTGTATTGTGATGCGACGCACATTGGTCTCGATGCAGTATTGATGCAAGACGGTAGGGTAATTGCCTATGCGTCCAGACAGTTAAAGGTACATAAGAAGAATTATCCGGTCCACGGCCTTGAGTTAGCAGTTATTGTTCATGCCTTGAAGATTTCGCGGCATTATTTGTACGGCATCCATTGTGAGGTTTATACCGATCACCGGAGTCTACAACATCTGTTTAAACAGAAGGATCTTAATTTGCAGCAGCGGAGGTGGTTGGATTTGCTTAAGGATTATGACATCACCATTCTTTATTATCCTGGGAAGGCTAATGTAATGGCCGATGCCTTGAGTCGTAAGGCTGAGAGTTTGAAAAGCTTAGCATATTTACCGGTAACAGAGAGGCCTTTAGCCTTGGATGTTCAAGCCTTGGCCAACCAGTTTGTTAGATTGGATGTTTCCGAGCCGAGCCGAGTTTTGGCTTGTGTGATTTCTCAGTCTTCTCTGTATGATCGTATTAGGGAGCATCAGTATGATGACCCCCATCTGCTTGTCGTTAAGGACACAGTTCAGCACGGTGATGCCAAAGAAGTCACTATTGGAGATGATGATGTATTACGGATGCAGGGCAGGCTATGTGTGCCTAATACAGATAGTTTGCGTAAGTTGATTCTCCAAGAGGTTCACAGTTCGCGGTACTACATTCATCCAGGTGCTTCAAAGATGTATCAAGACTTGAGACGGCACTACTGGTGGAGACGAATGAATAAATACATAATGGAATATGTAGCCCGGTGCTTAAATTGTCAACAAGTGAAATATGAGCATCAACGACCAGGTGGATTGCTTCAGAGGTTAGAGATTCCAGAATGGAAATAGGAGTGGATCACTATGGATTTTGTTGTTGGGCTCCCACGAACTCAGAGTAAGTTCGATGCAGTTTGGGTGATTATGGATAGATTGACCAAGTAAGCTCATTTCATTCATGTGGTTACTACTTACTCTTCGGAGCAACTAGCTTAGGTTTACATTCGCGAGATTGTTAGGCTTCATGGCGTACCGGTATCTATCATCTCTCACCGGGGTACGCAGTTTACATCACGGTTCTGGAGAGTCGTACAGTAAGAGTTGGGTACTCAGGTAGAGTTGAGTACAACATTTCACCCTCAGACGGACGGGCAGTCCGAGCGCACTATTCAGATACTGGAGGATATGCTTCGTGCTTGTGTGATAGATTTTGGGGGTGCTTGGGACCAGCTCTTGCCACTTGTGGAGTTTGCTTACAACAACAGTTATCAGTCGAGCATTCAGATGGCGCCGTATGAGGCCTTATATGGTAGGCGGTGTCGGTCTCCAGTGGGTTGGTTAGAACCTGGCGAGTCTAAACTATTGGTTACAAACCTAGTTCAGGATGCTTTGGAAAAGGTTCAGGATCGGCTTCGTACAGCCCAATCTAGACAAAAGAGTTATGCAGATCGGAAGGTTCGTGATGTTGCATTCATGGTTGGTGAGTGGGTCTTGCTCCGGGTTTCGTCCATGAAGGGTGTTATGAGATTTGGGAAGAAGGGAAAGTTGAGCTCTAGGTATATTGGGCCTTTTGAGATTCTCGAGAGAGTTGGAGAGGTGGCTTAAAGACTTGCACTACCACCTAGTCTCTCTGTCGTTCATCCAGTGTTCCACATGCGATTTTTGAGTTAAATTTCGAATTTTGTTGAAAGTTTTGTATTTTCATATGGAATAAATTTCAATAATTTGTATTGATTGAATCGAATTAATTGTGACTAGATACGAGGCTTTGGAAGCCAATTCACGAGACAAAGGCATAGCAGAATAAATAATTACCCGGTTTGAGGTAAGTGACTTGTCTAACCTTGTGTGGGAGAAATTCCCCTTAGGATTGGTATTGATATGATAATTGTGATGTGTTGAAAGTAGTATACACGAGGTGACGAGTGTGTACACGGGCTTAATATGGAAGATTATGTCCTTAAATTGTGCAGATCACTATTTCATATTAATTAAATTATTTTATCATGTTATATTCATCATCTTTGATCTATTTTTATAGTTTAAATTTGCCTGACATTTTTTTTGCTAATTGTTTTACCTGTTTAGTTGAAACTTTGTTTCTTTATTCGGTGCTCAATATTTGAGAGTTGAATTTCTTAATTGAATTATTATTAATATGAAGTATTTGACATTAAAACTTTGGTATTGAGGTAAGGTGTTAAATTTGTAAAATATTATTTGTGTTGAGTTATTCACTTCCGAATATTTTGTGAGATTTTTGTATTCATTAAGATTGAGCCGTGAGCTCCTTATTGTGGAAATAATGTTGTTGTTGATTTACTTTTGGCAAGTTGAAATATTTGAGCACTTGAGGTGCAAATTGTGATATATTATGATATTGATACGCATGCGGTGGTATAAGGTCTGGGTGTTGATACGCATGCGGTGAAATAAGGGTGGCTTGATACGCGTGGCTAGTAGGGAAACTACTAGAAGTCATGCGGTGTGATAAGGGTGGCTAAAATGCGGGATGCTATTTCGGGAAAAATATTTTCTTTAAAATTAAATGTGAAGGCTCTCGCAGTGATATAAGAAAATGAGATATTGTGAATTTATTTATGATTTGGGACTACGAGGCGGCACCTCGGGAGTGACCTTGTTGATATTTCTTTATGGTTGTATTTGCCTTTGGATATTTTGGTGATTTTCTTAAAGTTATAAATTTCTATTTTTCTATCCGTGAGGTATTGTTTGCTCTTATTCTGTGTCGTTAAATTGTGATATACTACTTACTTGATTTATTCCCATTGTCATTTTTATTATTATATTGTTAATCTTTCCACCCTGCCTTTTACTATTACAGTACGGCCTAACCTGACCTCGTCACTACTCTACCGAGGTTAGGCTTGGCACTTACTGGGTACCGATATAGTGTACTCATACTACACTTTTGCACATCTTTTTGTGCAGATCCAGGTACTTTCTATCAGACCAAGCATCAGTGAATTAGCCATATATGGAGACTTCGAGGTATATATGCCAGCGTCCGCAGACTCCGGAGTCCCCTTCTATACTATTATATTGTCTTCCTTATTTTCTATAGACTCTGATGTATAAAGACATTGAGGATAAATTCTTAGAAGCTTGTGACTTATTCCTACCGGGCTTTGGAAGTTGTAATTGTTAAAAATTTCAGTTTATATTCAGTTATTCCGTATTGATAAGCTTACCTAGTCTTATAGACTAGGTGCTATCACGACATCCTACGGAGGGAATTTGAGGTCGTGACTATAGTCCAATATTTAGGATGTTTGTCCTTGTGCTTTAGTTGTTATATATGCAAAACGTAAACATACTAAAAAATATTTTCACACAAATTTAAAAGGATATTCCTTAGTTTCGGAAGGCTAAAGTTGAATTCTGGGATAAGAACATACTTAGAAGCACATTGACCAGTATCATAATTTTTGCATGTATGACGTTATTGTCAAAACTTCTATATACCATCTGTGTGCTATTACATAAGCTATTCGGCGTATCTAAGTTTTTCAGTAGCATGACAGACATATGTTTTTCATAATTAACCTATATACAATGGAAGATCAATTTTAACTTAGTCTATTATATATACGGTGACACTAACATACGTAAAAAATAATAAACTTGATAACAAACATATATGGTAGAAGTCCATTTGGTATGAAAGTATTTAAGTATTCTTCTTGGTAGTAATTATTGGTATCATTTTCTGCTGAGTCAAAAAATCAAAAATATTTTATTTTTATTATAAAATTTTGCAATTAACGTTTTATTTAGTTGATCAACATATGCATTTCTGCTAGCTAATTAAGATATCTTTTTAATTATATCTTGCGATTTGCACAAATTACATTTTAATTTAATGATATAAATATTTCTCTTATTAAATGCACTACTATTACCATTGGGATTGATAACAAAGTGTTCAGGGAAAACCAAATCATATTTTATTGGATGTTCTTCTTCGTTTCAGACACGAAGTAGGAAGACACTGAATACTGGATCTGTTCTTACTTTATATTTTTTGTCAGTTGAATCTTTTTCATTTGAAGCCAGAAGCATAACTTTGGCAAGCTAGCTTTTACAGTCTCTGCTTTTGTCTATTTTAGAACTACTGATAGTACTTGATAGAAATCACTTCCCAATCCATTAATTTCCTACCAAATGGTTCATTAATAAGAACTCTGGGCAATTATTTCGATCGTTTGACACTTTATACGCGCTTCATACAATATTATCAATTTTACTTTCCTAATAAATTTAATATAATTGCTCTGCTTTGATATATTTGTGATGGTTATTTACGTAGTTTGAAGAGGTATATCAAATCTAAAGTGGTGGCCTCACAATAAAATCATTGTTGGTACACCACTTGCTATTATTGCTAACAGTGTCATGCCTCTTGATATGACATTTGCAAGTAATGCATGACATAGAATTATTATTTTGATTACGCCGGAAGCATCTACAAAGAATAATCCTGTTATACCAGAGTCGACTCTTTATAGTATAGTCTTGAAAGCTTGTTATTGATTATGATTTAGCTTTGATTGTGCTTCCTCAGTCACTTGTATATCATTTTGATTCTTAATAATATACTAACTTTTTAGTTTGTGTTCTAACGCCCTTTTTATGGAATAAATTTATGTATCCTAGATATTATTTTAACTTGAATAAGAATTTTACTCATATGATGAATTTAAAATATAATTCAATTGGATTCTCTTGCTAAATAATTAATTAAAGATTTAATTATTTGGTTTTAACATAAAAATAATTTATTCTATGTTGATTTAGATTTTAATATTAGTTCATCTCTTGTTTTGAATATTTAATCTTAATTATAATTTTATCTACTATAAATTTTATTTTCAAAGAGTAAAAGATTGATATGACATTTTACTTTTAGATCTTTATATTTGTAGAATCATTAGTGGTATTGACTCTTACCAACCATTTTTTTTTCTCTTTCTCACATATTTATATTCTTAAATATTTTCTTAGTTGTTGTTTAATAATTGAGTATTTTTCAATATTATACGAAAAAATGATAAAAAAAATATTATTTGAGTAGGAAAATAATTCAAATATAATATAAATTTATATTACCGTGGATGTATTTTTTTCCTCAATTTCAATTCTTTATGTAGTCCATTTAATATTACTTTTATTTTTTTGTTATTAGACATTATGGAGTGGTAATGTATTGCCAATACGGAGGATACTTATAAAATTAATTTTATTAAACCTTCCTACATATTTTTAATAAGAATTTAATAGATAAAATTTTATTAATTTTAAATCTTAAATATTAAAAATTAGCAAAGAAAGTATTGTAGTCCAAAAAATAGGTTATTGCAGTTATGTCATTTCCCTATGAGTTCTTCCGCTTAATATTTTAGGGCTATTTTGGTATATTAATATTATATTTATGCTTTTATAATAAAATAGGCTCTCCTTTTTCTAAATGGATTTGGAAAATATAATACATTTTCAAATTAAATTAGTAATATGACATTATAATACGTTTTCGAATTAAATTAGTAATAGAAATTTTTAAGAAGTATATCCTAAAAATAATAGGATTACATGAATAAAGATATTTACTTGTTCAATTTTATATGAATTAGACCGCCCAAAAGTAATTATACTAATAGGATTCCTAAAGGTAATGTTCTAAAATTAATAGAATTATAAGGCTAATATCTAGAATTCCGGTTATGTCCTTTTATTATGAGTTATTATGTTTAATATTATAAGGTTATTTTTGTAAACCGACATTGTATTTATGATTTTATAATGAATAATATAGATATAGATATATAGGCTCTCCTTTTTTTAAATGGATTTGAACAATATAATACATTCTCAAATTAAATTAGTAATAGGATATTATAATATGTTTTCAAATTAAATTAGTAATAGAAATTTTTAAAAAGTATATCCTAAAAGTAATAGGATTACATGACTAAAAATATGTCTCTATCCCGAAAGTAATTATACAAAAAAAAACCTAATGTGTTCCTAAATGTATTAGGTTTACATGCTAACATGTAGTATTATATGTCTATACCGAAAGTAATTATACTAATAGAACTCCTAAAGGTAATCATGTAGGATTCCTAACATGTGTTATATGTCCTTATTATAAGGCTAATGTCTAGAATTCCGGTTATGTCCTTTTATTGTGAGTTGTTATACTTAATATTATAAGGTTATTTTTGTAAACCGATATTGCATTCATGCTTTTATAATAAATATAGATAGATAGATACGGATATAGATAGATTAATTTATTAACTTTCATTTTCATAAAGACAAAGATTAATTATCGTTGATTTCATTTTCACCTTCTAATAAATTAAAAGGTTCTGATCAAAAGCATCACAGCCTTTTTGGATGAGCCAAAACCTAATTTGTAAGACGGCACAACATTTTTAATAGGAAATATTATGTTACAATCTTTTGCTAAGACCCAATAGTATTCCAATTTAGTTAACCAAAATACTAAAAAAAAACCTAACGTGTTCCTAAAGGTATTAGGTTTACATGCTATCATTTAGTATTATATGTCTATGCCCGAAAGTAAGTATACTAATAGGACTGCTAAAGGTAATCATGTAAGATTCCTAACGTGTGATATATGTTCTAAAACTAATAGTATTATAAGGGTAATGTCTAAAATTTCTGTTATATCATTTTATTGTAAGTTATTATGCTTAATATTATAAGGTTATTTTTGTAAATCAACATTGTATTTATGCTTTTATAATAATATAGATATAGATATAGATAAATAATACGATCATTATTGTAGTTTTGTAAAATTAGTTCGTGAATGAAAGAAATGGTACTCTAAACGGTCAAATTTCGTAATTTCTCTACCTTAACAACATGAGAATGCGCGTAGATGAGTAGTCCACACCTGTTCTTTAATGCAAGCCGAAAAAAGAGTGCACTAATTTAATTAAACTCTTTTTTTCTTTTTCTGAAGAAAATCTAGCTGCCTTTCTCTCTCTAGAGGCGAAAATCCTCATATGCTACTCTCTCTCTCTCTCTCTCTCTCTCTCTCTCTCTCTGTAAATCATTGCATACACTTGAAGTGTATGTAAATACACCAAAAACCCTAGGGTAACTCTCCGATCGATCTCCATGGCCAGCGAACATGAAGCCTCCGATTATTCAATTAACTGATTTCAGCTGATTTTTCTTCCATTTATTTTTTCGAAGTTTCATTATTCGTGTTTGCTGGGATTGGTGTGTCGGTTGTTGAAGAAATGTATAAGAACCAGCTACAGGAGCTGGCACAGAGAAGCTGCTTCAACTTGCCGTCCTACACATGTATAAGAGAAGGTCCCGATCACGCGCCGCGGTTCAAGGCGACGGTGAACTTCAACGGCGAGATTTTCGAGAGTCCTAATTACTGCTCCACACTTCGTCAGGCTGAACACTCCGCCGCTGAGGTTGCACTCAATGCACTCGCTAATCGTGGTCCTTCTAACTCCCTCGCCGCTAGAATTCTCGTGAGTTAATTTTTCAAATTTTAGGGTTTTCCGTAAATGTATATGTGTTGCATTTATGGGTTGTTTTGAGTTGAGTTTAGCTGTATAAGGAATGCTGATCTTCTATGGTAAGAGGTTGGGTAGAAAGGTATTCCTCTTTTTGAGGCGGTGAGGTAGCAGAAATGTTCATAAGCTTCAATGACTTTGCCATTATTAGCCTAAAAGTCAGCATTGATTAGTAACCCGGAAAATAGTAAGTATCATGCCATATATGGTTAAATTATCCCAATGGTGTAAAAAAAATTATTGTGGTGCATATAATTGAAATCCAAATTTATATCCTCTTTTTTCTAGTTGAAGTAATAGAAGAGCTGTGTGTAAGATATTTGGTCGTTGCATTCTCGGCTTCTTATGGTTGTGAAATTGTGTCTAATGTAATTTGACGGATTTAAGTTTGTTTTGAATATGGATTTTTTCCAGCAACTTTAAACTGTGCCAAAATTACTTGATTGTTCTGTGACTTGAAGAGTTGAGCACTTCTTTTGGAAATTTTGGAATTATATGTATCTTATGTGCATTTTAGAGCTAAATGTGGATACAGCTAGAACTTTTATATTTATCCACGCACATTTTAGAATTTGACACATACAATGGCTTATCAATGTGTATCATATATGACTGTCTGTTCTGTCTCCGCTTTCTCCTGCCTATTTTTACATCAATAGATTTGGGATAAATCATTTTTTAAGTGTAGTATTTTGATATTCTACTTTGAATTGATGCTTCACTCAGGAGGGATTCCTAGTGATGTCCTAATTATCAGTTATCCACATTCTTTTTGTCAAGATTCATTTCTATTGTTGGAAAGTCTCTCTTGCACATGTCAAACTTAAGCATATCTTTTTAGCTTTAATTATCAAAAGTCAAACTTAAGCATATTTGATTTTTATCTTTAAGTTGGATGTTTCAAAGATTATAGTTGAACTATAATAATATGATAGTGATATATGATTAAGGCCTTCGAGACCGAAGTAACATATGGACTTGAAGGGGGATTGGTCTCATATTTTGGGAAGTGTTAATATTTACACTCATATTAAACGTCTCTTAATGTGGATTATACTTGGCCCATTACAGATGATAGAGTAGGCATTTGCATTATCTTTTTAGGAGTAGAAACTGGGGAGTCAGAACAACAGAAGTGGAACTCTTCAAGTGGAAGTGGTGCAATCATGATGATAGAGTATAATTGAAACAATGAAATTGGTGGTTGAGTAGTTAATATCAATCACGATACTTAATATTGTTGAACTTTTGATAAGTGAAGGGGTCCTAGCTAAGTTGGGTACTGTAAAAACAACTGGTTTCTTGTATCTTTTCTGAAATAGGAGAAAAAGACGGTGACCTGTTGTCCTTTAGTAAGTATAGTACGTAATAGCATGGGAAGAGTTATTGTTCAATAACATAATGTATTGGTTTTCTCTTCTTCACTAGTTTCCCTGAGCTTTGGTCTAGTGCTAAGAGCGTTACAAGTCATATATGGGTTAGGTGCACGTCAAGCCATAGACAAAAGTTTTGTATTTAAGTGGAGAAAAGTAGATTGCCAGGCGCATTATCCACCGAGTTTCAAACCTCGTACCCAAAAAAAGACTCTTATAGTTTGCTTTGTATTATTAAATCATCTTTGTTGAGAAATTTGTGGTTTGGTGAACTTAGTTCCTTATGTTTAGAGTTTGGAGATTAAAGCCCATTTTTACATATGTATAATGTGGCCCATTGATGTATTTGCAATGGAAACACCTATGTAATGGTGTTGGTACTATATAAGGATATGGAAAATTCATCTAGTCATTGGAGATGTAGCTGCCAAGTATTGGCACTAATCTTTCTGCAGGCTCATACTTATGATTTGTTGTTTGCTTTATTAGAAAAAAGAAAAAGAAAAACTAATGATTCGCTGTTTTCTTTCGTCATGATTGTTTTCTAATTCTGTTATCTACAATTTACAGGATGAGACAGGGGTATATAAGAATCTGTTGCAGGAAGTTTCACAAAGAGTAGGAGCATTATTGCCAATATATACAACCTTTAGGTCCGGTGTAGGACACCTTCCCATCTTTACCTGCACAGTAGAACTGGCAGGCGTCACATTTACTGGAGAACCAGCTAAGAATAAGAAGCAAGCTGAAAAGAATGCAGCAATGGCAGCCTGGTCATCTCTGAAGCTATGTAAGTGATTTGAATACCTACAGAGCTAATTGACCTTTGCTGGACAAAATTATAACTTTGGAAAACGTATTTCCTTATGAAGAGAGACTCTAAAGGTGTATCTGGATGTGTGATGCTTCCCCCCCCC